>RCNN01000137.1:0-74010 GCA_003667245.1 Heterostelium multicystogenum | reverse complement strand
CACCATAAAACATTCGGAAGTATCTGTGTTATTCCTTTCTTTACTTCAAGAAAGACAGCATTTTCAAACAAAAATACCAAACATTACCAATCTCAAATATTACCAAACAGACAACCAGGATTCTTCCAATGACATTGCTCTGCAACATCAAAAAGAGTGATATTTTTGAAAACTAGTTCTATTCTCACCCAAACCGTAAAACTACTAACCACACCTTCACCTTTCATATGACATATCTTACCACACCTACAAACTCACTCTTCCCCAAACACTCATACAAATACACACACATACACACACACACACCACACCTTCCCACACTACTTACATCCATCCTCAGCGGAACCACTTTTACTCCTGCCAATTCTCATCATTGTTTGGTAGAGTGTTAGTTAATCCTGTTTCTGTTTACTCGTGAGTGCCAAATACCAAAACAAACAAACAAACCAACAAACAAATAGAAACATCAGCAGCACCATTGTCAACTACTGGACTTGTGGTGTTAGTACTACTTCCTCCTACACTCTAAACTCATTTAGCTACTACCACTGCAACTTTTGAAAGTATTATTTATACAAATCAAATCCAATAATTATTGTTATATTTCACAAAAGAGTTTTGAGTATTTATTCATAATTAATTTTTGGATGCATCCTGTGCTTGCTATTGATATTATAATTATTTATTACCAAAGCTGTTCCTTTTTATTCAATTGAAATCACAACGTTTGGATTTCTAACATTCATTCCATCCTTTTTTATTTTTAAATCTTAACTATTCAATTCTCAAAAGACATACCTTCTGCTCCTAATTCCTTCGGAGAAAATATTATTTATTTATCTAAAATATATAAATATTTATTATTTATATTCAACTTCCATATCATTTTTATTGATAAGGTTTGAATTGGTTTTGTTTACTGTGTTACATGCTTATTTTAACTGTGTTAATTTGGAATTTGAATGCAAAGTGGTAGTTCTTCGTTTTTTGATCGTAATTATTGCAATTTGATCTTTCAAACGATCATCCATACACCTACAACAAACGCCACATTCCCACCTACCACTATCAAATGTAATTTTGTTTTTTTTGTGTTAGATATTATTTTTGAATATTCAAACACACGAAACTCACCTCAACCAACAAACAATGTCGATCTTCATACACAAAATACTTTACACTCAAATTCTAGTATTAATTTACTCAAACTCATCTCAACAACACAGTTCGATGTTGTTGTAGTTGTATACTCCTATGCTAATATTGTCATAATCCACTTTCATATTCCTTCGAATACCACCCAATTCAATACTTGTATATATTTCCTTTTTTTTAATTCAATGTGCTATTAACTCACAATAACATAGATACTCGCGAGACAATTTTGGAAACTCGACCCAATTAGTATTATTATAAAATAGATAAATTAAATTTGTAAATTATAAATTGAATATGTAGGATAAATTCATGATTTGATTGATCAATTATTAATATTCCCATAATAACAATAATATTTCCACATACTTGTTCGTCTCATCCAATCAATTGAAACTTCACAGTCTCATTACAATCTCTTCCAATCAAGTTGTTTCGTTTAATGTTTTGGATGTTTAGTAAAAGTTTATTTATTTGAAATTTTCAAAATAAATACACTTAGGTACTAACTTTAAATTCGTCTTTAACCCTTAAGGATAATGAATATTGTATCTACACAAGGAATAGTTAATTTTCAATCAACTATGAACTCATATCCAATCAGCAATGAGTCCATGTTTTCATTCAGTGGAAATGTAAATCTTACCAATGATTTCAACCTTTGACATCAGTGGAAACAATCAGAATGCAGTGTTGAATTTGGATAATAGCGAAACCATCTTACAAAACACTGAATTCTATTTACAGAATTCTGGAGATAGCTCTTTCATTGATCACAATGAAGTATGTTAACAATAAGAATAGATATCTAGTTATAATCACTAATTCTAACATTCTATTTTAGGAGTCATATTTACACACAGATCAATGTGACAATTTATTAAAAGATCCAGAATGGAATGAAAAGGACACGATGACTTTGATAGAGTTGGTTGGTGCACTTGGATTCAATTGGATCGAAGTTGGAAAACGTTTGAATAAGAAAAGCTGAAGATTGTCATAAGCGTTACGATTTAGTTATAAAAGTATTTGAGAGTAAACCAAGAGATCCATCAACACAGTCGAATAGCTCCTCTCCCATTCAGTCCCCATCACTCAATAGCTCGCTTCCTTCTCCACCTGAGGATTTCCAGAGTGATGACAAAACTTTCGATGGTAGTCGCAGGAGAAAGTCAACTACAATGATGGATTCCAACATTAAAAAACGTCACAGAAGAACTGCTTCAGAGATCGACCGTTCCTTCAAATGCTATATTCCTTCTTGCAACAAATCCTATGGAACTGAAGGAGCACTCAAAATGCACATCAAGTTGAAGCACCCAGGTGCTAAGATTCCCAACTCATATTTGACATCACCAACCCTTTGTGGATCTCAGTTCTATTCACCACGCATACTTACACCATATATGTCCCCACACATGCTAGGAATGACTGGTGATATCCCCAAAGAACTTGTTTATAATAACTCACAACCCAACGGATCGTTTATCCCTTTGGTGGGCGCACCAAAAAATTCATATCCCCAAATCCCAATATATACAAAATCACCACGTACCATCTTACCAAATAATATGTCCAACTCAGCACCTTCCATTCCAACTTCAACCAACAGTTTCCAACCACAAACGTTGCAACAATCTCAACAATCAATCGAATATAGCAACTTGCAACAACAACAACAAGAATTAAATCAATCACAAGTAGTTGACACTCAATCATCAATGGCCAATCCAACCATAGCTCTCCAATCCAAACCATCAAGTAGCATATCTTCGCCATCATCGCCACAAGTGTATAAATTTTCTGATCTACCAGCAATTTCCTTGAGAATTGGTACCTGGGAAAAAGTCTCCACGTTTTGTGGTGACCTAGTTGCCAGATTCTCATACACTGAGCGCAAGTTTATGTGGGAGGTATTCAATTGTGGACTATCGTTGAGGAAAATGGAGATTTTCTTTGATGATATCTCTTTGATGGAGCTCACTCAATTGCCCGAAGGTCGAATCGAAATTGGTTTCACCATCAAGCGAGCACCTCTCTTTTTCGAAGCTAAAATAGACACAAACTCCAATTCTTCCAACCCCAACTCCTTGACATATAAGCCAAGTGCTGACTTTACTGGTGGACAAGCTACCTCCAACAAAAAGCATGTACTATGCTTCATCCAGAATGCCCTCGCAAATCCACTTGAGGCATTGAGTGCAACCGATCCTAAATTCAAACAGTTCATAGATTCATCAAAGATCAGTTTTGTAGATACAACTGCAATGAAGCTACAGCAACCAGTGCCACCAACTCAACTTTCCTATCTTTCACAATCCACTCCATTGCCATATCTTGAGTTGGAGCCAAATGTCCTTCAAATGAACACCAGTGGAATAATTCCAAACACTTCTCTTGATAGCAATTCTACGATTATTTCCTCCAATAATTCAATATTGGATTGCAATCAACTTGTTAAAGAATCAGTACCACCCTATCTCTTAGGAGGTGCTCAAATTATTAACCCGCAACAACAACAACAACAACAACAACAACAACAACAAATTCCACAACATCCAACACCTATTTACTATAAGCAGCCAGTTCCTACTCACTCATTATATACACCAACATTTAGTACTTCTGCTACCGATCTACTACCAGAAATATCAAACGAGCCACTACAACCAGGTTTCTCTGGTAATGATAGTAACAATATAATTCAACACCAACCTCAGCAACCTCCTCCAATGCCACTGTACAGCTCCACATCTGATTTGAACAAGTGTTTCAACGATATTGCATTGTGCAGTCCAGTAATCACAGGACTTTCAAACAACCCATTATCGTCCAATATGGCTCAAAATCCTAATAATAATCCCAATAACCAGGCATTGTAAACCTTTATTTAGTCTGTCGGCCCCTTTATATTATCTTTTCAAACCACATGCACTACCTTTACTATCCAACAAACCTATCAAAGAGTAAACAATCTAAGATTAGATAATCAGCAGTACTACTTTCAGTCAGTCAGCCAAATATACATTTCCAAATTTTAGAAAGAAACTCTTTATCAAATAGTTTCACAATCTGTGATCCAAGTCGGCTGGAAATGAACGATGATCATTTTCACCACAACAGGCAATGAGCTAGCGACTCCAATCCAACTTTCAAAAAAATAGAAAAAGAAAAGAAAAAAATAGTATTACAAAAACCAACGCGACATTATATTATTAATATTTATCATTTATCCAGTCATTGTAAATAGAGTATCCATCCATCCATCCATCAAAAAACAACAACAAAAATCATTTTATTTAAAAATGATTCCATCTCTTTAAATTAAACATATTAATAAAAAACAACTACATTAATTAATACCCTCCCAACCTAATTAATAAGACAAAGTAAATTTTAGATTATATGATTCAGAAGATTCCAAGTGAATTCCATTTCTTGTTATCCCAAATATTGTTATTTATACAATTAATCTTTTATCAATATAATTATTTGAATTAAAATGTAATTAAAATAAATTGTATTTTGGAATTTTATTTTTTATATTTCATCCAAAGTCAAATTATTTCATCATTTGGATATTTTGCAAATTATCAGATTAATGTAATTTCATACTTATATAATTAATATATAATATATATATATAATTTATACTAAAAGAAAAAGAAGAACAAGAAGAAGAATGGGTGGTCTATTTTGTTATCCTGCCGAGAAATCGTATACTTTGAATAATAGAAGATATGTAGTATCGAGGTTACTAGGAGAAGGTGGTTTCTCTTTTGTATATTTAGTTAAAGGTATCTATCAATATCTATATACTTACACCTATATACTATACTATACTTTTAATAGATTGAATAGATGTAGTTGTCAAGATGAGATGAGATGAAATAATAATATACTTATAAAATGATTTGTTTAATAGATAGCTCTGGCAGAAAATATGCTTTGAAATCAATGCTTTTGTCAAACACCTGAAGCTTTAAATGTTTGTAGTAAAGAACTAGATTCTACTGCGAATAGAGATATGATACTAATGATAGGTGTTGTTTGGTGATATAGACTGGAAATAGAGAGATTGCTATATTTAAAAAGTTTGACCATCCTAATATATTGAAGCTTATCGATCATGCAACGGTTAGATCTAAAACCGTACAAGATGCTCAAGAAATTTTGATATTAATGCCATTTGTAAAAGATGGAACTCTACAAGATATATTGGATCAACAAAGAACTGTACATGGAAAAGAATGTACGACAAGCGTCTATACACAACGCCAACTTCTCACAATGTTCAAACAAATATGTGAAGCAATTGCACAGTTTCATAGTAGTGATCCACCTTTGGCACATAGAGACATCAAACCTGGTAATATTCTGCTGGTAGGAAGCAACAACACCAGCAACAGCAAAACACCTGTATTAATGGATTTTGGATCGACTGGACCAGCGAAAATTATCGTTACTTCGAGAAAACAAGCTTTGGAAATACAAGAAGATGCAGATCAACACTCTACACCATTCTATCGTGCACCAGAACTATTTGATGTTGCATCTGATTGTACTTTAGATGAAAGAACAGATATATGGGCATTGGGATGTCTGCTCTATGCTATGGCATTCAACAAATCACCATTTGAATCATCCTCCGAGGATAAATCTGGCAGCATTGCACTTTCTGTTATCTCAGGGCAATACGATATACCAAAATCACATGCTTTCTCCAATGGACTGATTGAGCTCATCAAATCAATGCTTCAGCCTAACATACAAGATAGACCATATATTGACAATGTATTAACATCTGTAAATTACTATTTAAACAATGACAACCTCTAAACGTCCAGCATTCCAATCAATCAATAAATTGGTAGAAGTGATAAGAAGAGATGGGCAACGGATACTTAAAACAAAGAGAATAGAAAATGTTATTCATATGAAATATATTGTATTTTTAGGGTATATTATAAATGATACAGGTTGTCCTTCAAAAACAACTTGCTATTGGAGTGTGAACACATTGTCCAGTGGCGATATTGCAAGTGTCGGTTGTGCATCTATCGTTGTCGAAACAATTCTTTTGGACATGCACACACGCTTGTGTGGAGGAGTCGCAGAGATCCATAGTACATGGATTACCATCGTCGCAGCTTGGTGTCAAAGCAATGCATCCTTTGACTGGGTCGCATTGCCAAACAGTGCAAAAAGTGGAAGTGCCACAATTTTTTTCGGTGTATTGACATCCACTGGAATTAGTCATTTTATCAATTGTACATTGGTTGTTGTCGTCAAAGAGTTGGCTGAGCGGTGAATACAACCAATATTGCTGTGGCATTCATCGATTGTGTTTGGATTTCCATCATCGCATGAAATTGGTGTGTGTACGCACTCATTTCATTGGATGCATTCGAATTGCAGGAATCTAATGTGCATTTGTTGTTGTCATCACAGGACTTCTTTTCATGGTGGCAACCGTCCAATGGTGAGCAAGAATCTACAGTACATGGGTCATTGTCGTTACATGTGATTGGAGTGTGTTGACATCCGGTGGAAGCAGTGCAACTGTCGTCAGTGCATTTTGTTGTAATCGTCACAGCTAAGACTTTCATGCTGGCAACAAAGTCCTGCTTCATTAATAAATTGTGTGAGACATGGATTTGTATTGTTTGGACAAACTGAAGTTGACAAGCAAATAAAAGGAGTATTAATGCAGCCAATTTTGCTGTCACATAAATCAAGTGTATTTGGGTTATTATCAGAGCAGTTCTTTGGGGTTTCAATACAACCCAATGATGGATGGCAACTATAATTTATGCATTTATCGGTTCCAGAGCAATCTACTGCATCATGTTTGCATCCAGTGCTTAGAGTACAACTATCTCTATAGCATTTATCATTACTATTACAAGCTCTACATAAATTTAATATTGGTAAACTACCTAATTGGCCTAATTATAAAATTAATTTCAAAGAGGAAACTGTATTGAATTTAAGCTCTACTTACCATTTACTAATACTATAATATAACAGATAAAAAATAAAGATAATATAACTATTTTAATATTAGAATACATTTCGGAGATTTAAATATTATATGTGATAACAAATAATTGTATAATAATGGAAAGAGTATTGAGAAAAAAGAACAGGAATTCGGAACGACTTATTAAGAGGTTAAAGTTTAATGGATTTTCAAAATGATTTAAATTTAATATCATATTACTTGAAAAATAGAATCGGATTTATAGGTGAATTATAATAATGAAGATGGTTATTAATTAAAGACTAATTAATTAATAAAGGATAAATCTACAATATCTAATTGTTTTTTAGATAGGTTGACGATTGATGTTTATGTAATGTTGATGTTGTTGTAATTTAGATTTATAATAAACAATGCCAAATTAAGTTGTTTAAGTAGTGAACGGTTCATTCTACGACCGATCAAAAGTAGTAAATAATATTTATTTCTAATATTAATAATATTATTCCAGAGCTATTATTAATATCGTCAGCCCAAACTTGACACATATGTTGATGTATAAATAAATATAAACACTGATCCACACCAAGCTCGAATCCAGTTGATTTATTGTAATAAATTGAGATTCACTAGGTACAGTATGTATCGTACTACTTTTTAAATGGAATGAATAGGGGTATATGAATAGTGTTGAAAATACTCCTCCCTATCTTTGATCCTAGTGATTTAATCAAATCTTAACCACAAGGATAATTCTTTTAAAAAGTATATTTGGATATTCTAAATCAATCAATAAACTAACAGATTCTTTGTTTGATTTTTATGCCGCTATACATGTAATGGGTAATGAATAATTTGAATTTTCTATTAAGTAAAAACTCCCGATTCTACTACTTTTTATCATTATCTTTCAGCACTCACCCCCTTTACATGTATGGTTACTAATAAATAATCAATATCAACATTGAAGCTGTTGTTTAACAATGAATCTCGCATTTGATCACTAGGTCATGGGTTGTTTAAAACGCAAAACACACCAATATTTCATTTGGGATGTTTTCATTCATATCATTACACAGTTATCGACTATAACAACTTAACCCTAAAAAAGAATGTTTCCATTTTGCAGGATTAATTCATGGAATATTGTAAATAAATCAACTTCAACAAATTGAACTTGATGGTGTACACTATTCATTGTGTTAAAAACTGAAGTTTGGAGTGTGGAGTGTGGTGGGGTTTGGGTTGTTTTATTCGATATGATTGGCTCCTCATTTGAGTGTGCTAAACCTCAGTGGTTGAGCAGTGTGGGGAATCAGTATTTTTGCAAGCACCTACCTTCTAATGCATTTATTAATTTGGAAATAATCTTTGGTATTCATGCCCAAAGATCATTTATTATCCACCTTATTCTTTCTTTGGTGATCAGTTCAAAACCACCAGAGAACTAGTTATTGATCAATACAGACACAACCTCCTTTGCACATCGGATCATCTAAATCAATTTCAACTCGATCATCCAATATGATAAAAGGACGTTACATATCCAAATATTAAGATTAAACCTGTAACTAACTATCAAGTTTCCAATGCCTATTCTCTTTCAACACTGTTTGTTTCTTACTTTTTGATCAATCATCATTTCAAACTGGTCTAATTATCTGTGTGCGATGTATGAAGAAAACACACCTACTAACCCTACTTTGAGAATATGTTGTAACTCTTTTCATAGATACGTTGAAGTTAAGTCAACCATTATACACCACAAATAATTGGAAACACAGATGTAACTATCTAACTCAATTATTTGTTAATCTCTACTCGTTTCCGATCTTCATTGCTATTAGTGTATTTGATCGAGATGCTATTCTAATCGAAGTGAAGTTTGCTCATGTTGATTCAGATCAGTATATCTCTTTTGTTGTATATCTCAACAATGAAACGACTCTACTACCGAGTTTACACAAGTTGTCAACATGCATGTGCGAACAACTGTGAGTTGGAGGAGCTACGAACTTCGAATTGTTTTTGTTCAATTTTTTTTTAGATCAAAAAAACAAAAAATAGTGTCTTGTTATCAACTTTTGGGATGAATATTTCATCAGTGTTCTAATAAGGTAGGTCTCAGCTATGTTATATTTGTGATTGAACTGCAATATGATCGATATGACTGCAGTCATCAAAACAACCCAATTGGTCTTCAATACATACAACAATGTGAATTACATATTATCAAACAATTTCAAGAAATCAAGAATGAACACAACAAAACTTATGTCATAAATATATACATTACATATGAATAAAGAAATCTAGTATTACCAATACATAATCCTTTTCGATATAATGGAATTGACAGACGACAATATATAAGTGAAAACAGTAGGAGACAACAAACAAACACATATGAATGAATATATTAAATAGATCAACAGCAAATATCAACAAATAACAACAACAATTAACAACAATCGTGGAACTTGTATCACTACAATTCAATAGTAGATGTGTGTTTGTGTGTTAACTTGTTGGATTTTTCGTTTAATTTAATTATGTTAATTTTAATTTTTTATTGTTTATATATATATATCTGATAATTTACAAATAATTATAACTCTTTTTGTCAGTCAGACTTTATATTTGCTATTCAGTCATTAGAAAGTATTTAGGTTTTGTTTAGAAAGCTCTAAAGCAAATATTAATAATATTATTTATATATAATACTACTACATTTGTAATTTAAGGTAATAAATATAAGAATCTAATGAAGAGCATTTATGCTCTTAATGCATTTGTGTAACTTTCTTGACAATTTCTTCAGTTATAAGAAGTTAATTATGTGTTTCTTTTAAAACCGAAATAGCATTTATATTTATTATTTATATTTATTTTTGTTTTTTATTTTTTATTTTTTGTTTTTGAACTGCTGTTGTTGTAACTACAAAAGTTAAATTTGGACACCAACCAATTGTAGTTAGTTTTAATCAAACAACAAAAGTAATATATTTATAACAACAATACAAATAATCATACATTCGTCTAGACGGAGCCAGTTGGATTGTTGAGTCTTCGAACCTACTTTGAATATCGTTATTAACAAATATACTTTACTCCTATATTTTATAGAAAGCAAGCTAGTTCAAAATGCCTAAGAATAAGGGAAAGGGTGGTAAGAATCGTAGAAGAGGAAAGAACGAGAACGAGCAAAAGAGAGAGTTGCAGTTCAAGGAAGATGGTCAAGAGTACGGTCAAGTTCTTAGAATGCTTGGTAATGGTCGTCTTGAAGCTCAATGCTTTGACGGTACAAAGCGTTTGTGTCACATCTCTGGTCGTTTGAGAAAGAAGGAATGGATCAACTCTGGTGACATTATTCTCTTACAATTGCGTGACTATCAAGACGATAAGGCTGATGTCGTCCTTCGTTTCACTATTGACGAAGCACGTAGTCTTAAGACTCTTGGTGAGTTGCCAGAAAACGCTAAAATCAATGAAAACGACAACTTCGACGAAGCTGATGGTGATATTCCATTCGAATTCGTTGCTGACACTGATGATATCGGTATGTATAAACTTACCTTGCTACACTCTTTGACATACTAACAAGAAATTCTCTAGATGTTGACGACCTTTAAATGAGACATTATATTTCAAATCCAATCCATCAGTTTATTTTAGATTTACGAGTTTTATCATTAGTATTTTAAAAGTCATAACTACTAGAAGCAATACATTCCTTTCAGTACAAAACACAACGCCACTTTCTTATTTTTCACCAGCCACTCATATAACAAAAAAATACAAAAAAACAATAACATAATAATAACAATAATAATAACATATACAATTTTGTCAACAACAACAACAACAACAAAACACTTTCACTATTAAACAAAGATTAACATTTCCAACGACAGCAACATCAAACAATGTTGAATATATGCCAGGACGATTCGATAATCTTTGAACGATAAAACAAAATTTAAAAGAAAGATAATGCAAGCCAACATCTTCATCTTTCTACCAACATTTTGTACAAATAATAAAATTTATTTACCAAAACGTTGTTTCTTTCAAGCAGATTTATTTAATTCTCTTTAAATTGACATATTTCTTCACGTCTAATGACAAATCTATAATCACCTCCAGCAAAGGTATTATAGTTCAGAACTCTGAATGGATAAATGTTGTATCCACACCATCCAAATTTCTTGGGGGTCGATCCTCTATAGTTGAAATAGTCGACAAGTTCTAAAGTTTGGATTGCTATTTCCTCTTCCATACCGTCGGATCTAACATCAATTGTATAGTGTCTAGGAGGAAGGTCTTCGATGCTTTTATTAAATACCATTAGGAAATCGAAATCATCTCCTTTACCAAAGGTCATTTTATGGTTTAGATAATTATCGTCGGGATTGTCGGCCTGGGCAAGAAGACGGTATTGTTTTGGACTACCACGTTCTTTGTAAAATAGTTGAAATGAAGTACCCAAATCAAGGAGTAGGAATAAGTTGATCAATACTAAATATTTAATATTCATAGTTAATAGTTCTACCAATTTGTTTAGTTTTTGTTATAACCAATTTAATCTATTTGAATTGATTGGTTTTAATTTGTTTTATTTAATTTAATACATATTAATGGAAATAATCCTCAACTCTGATGGATAAGAACATTGGTGAATATAACAACATTGTTCGACTTTGAGGGGATCTAGGTGAGGTGAGATAAAGTCTGAACTTCCCACATATTCAAAATTAATTGATCAATCCAATTATATTCACATCGAAAATACAATCTTATACTAGATGTTTAATATGTAGACATAACGCAATCAAAAAAGTAATTATAATAACTTGTATTGACAAGTTTCCTTTTGTAAAAATTTATTATACCAACTACATGTGGTATTTAAATTTATTATTCCAATATGATGGTAATATTTAGATTAAATACTTCTTGGAAGGTGTATTAGAATTAAAATATTGTATAAGAATTTTTAGAGGAATAAAAAAGTTAAAAACATTTTCTCATTTATAGAATAACAAAATAAAAGTAAAAAAAGTAAAAATTAAAAATATAATTATGTAAATGTTGGTTCTTCAACAAACATTGCGTTGTTGGTCTAGTGGCAGAATTCTTGCCTTCCAAGCAGGAGACCCGGGTTCGATTCCCGGACAATGCATTTTTCAAATCAAAGGTCCGCATGCGATATTGAATTTTTATATGTAGTTTAAAAATAAAAAGTTTTCCTATTTTGTCCTCTAAAGTCTAAATCTTCTGGTTGTAATAATATACAATTTATTCTTGAAACTCCACCAATAGCCCAAGGCAGAATAGCTGATGTGGTATGGTAGTCTGCTTGTGACGCCTTGGATAAAACTAAATTATGAAAATATTTCATTATTTGTATTATTAATCTGAATCTGAAATATCTCTCTACTATTTTTATTGTTTTGTAAACAATGTGACAGGACTTAAATACTATCTCTTTGTTGAATCATTATTATTTCCAGGTTGGAGATTATTGAATAAACCGGAAATCAAACTATTATGTTGATTGTAACTCTAACTTTAATTCCTTGTGAGTTTTCTTGATTTAGTGAATAATGTTAAAGAAGACGCTAATTTATTTATCGAACATGTATTCGTTCACCTTGGGTCGTGGGTTCGAATCCCGGGTTTTCCAGTTTTTCCCCATACACTTCAAGTGAACCCATGTACTTTCAAGTCTGTATGATACCATCCCGCCATGAAGAATATGTAAATTGACAAGCGAAGCCCTCAACTACGTAAACCATTGGTGTACTCTTAAAATCTTCTGTCGCTTCGAAATACTTAACAGTCCACTGTTGAAACACCTTGCTCCAAATAATAATAGGCAGTCATGCCTCTATAAAATGATGGTCATCACAACCGGCCTGTGGTTGTAAATAAAGAAATCTGTAGGCTTCTAAACCCTACCTTAAATAAACAACTGTATGGTTATAACAAAAAAAAAAAAAAACAAAAAAAAACCACCAATAATGGTTTTCGTTATGTTAATTATATTGCCAATACAAGATTTTAATAAAATTCATCCCCATTTATATATTTCATAAAATAGAAATAGTAAATAAATATATATTATATTTGTGTTTTTTTGAAGTTAAATTCTAATTTACAATTTAATGTGATAAATCGTTATATCATTCCCCCAATGATTATTTCTAATAAAAAGTGGTGTTCAAATTAAATTTTAGTAATCATCACAACAATGGAAGAAATTTATTTATACATTTCAAAAAAGGAAAACCATCTTCCATTATAATTGATGGGATGTTTAATACCAACGAGTAATCCACCATTTATCTGATCAATCACCGTTGCTATTATTCATACTTTATAAATTTATTATACCAATAAGTTTATAACCTTTTTAGTTTGTAGAATCGATATTCACTACAGATGTGATCAATGTTATGATCTAAAACTTGTTTGTTTGAGTATTCTTGGGGATTCTTTCATAACTATAAAAATTGATCAAATTTTATTTTTTAACTTATGATTAATTATTAGTTCAAACTATGAAACTAATTACTCTTTTTCTTTTTACTGTAATTTTACTATTAGTATCATTATCAATTGGGGCTCCTCCGACAAATAGATGGTTTGGTTCATATTATAGACAACCAGAAGATTCCAACTGGGAAACTGTTCTCCCATCATCCTTTGGAGGTCACTTGCTTCCACTTTCCCAAAATTTCACAGGAATGAGAGCGATTTATGTCTACTTTGAGAATTGGGTGGTCAATGATCCCTATATAACCAATACTTCGCTCAAATATTATATGATAACCTATATAGGATACACAAATAATCTTGAAGATGAATATCATACAATAACTAATAGAAGTAAGGGAGATATCTCTATTGATAAATAAAGATATTAACATTTATATTATAAAGACCCAGGACTGGCAAGAGCAAGTTTGTTTAGTTATTATCCTGTTGGAAATATGCATTTCGAAGATGCCCATTATGAGCATGCTATCCATCTTTTTACAAATGCTTTTGTTACGACCGATAACATCGGAGATGAAAATAACAATAATGTTGTAAACACAGATAACAATGCATTTGCCAACGTTGGAGTTTCAGAGTTACATGGTGTTGATCGATTCTATTATAGAGGACCATATGATGTTTTGAGATCTATAGATTCGTTTTTCCGTTTCCAGTTACCAGGTGCTACAATATTGGACTATTCTCAGCTATATGCTGTTTATGGAACTAACAATTCACTTCGCTTACCCAATTTTAATGTATATGATCGGACCAATCCGATGGTCGTTAGAATGCCTAAATACCCATTAGAAGTAACAAGAAGTGGACCATTATCGAGAATACTTTATATATCAGCTGCTGGATCCCTTCCCCCATCCCCCACACCAAAACCATCGGATTCGCCACCTTCAGTGCCATCTGGTCCAAGATCCTCATCAACACCACCTACAAAGCCTCCAAAAACAACACCTAGACCTGATGAGCAAAAAAACACTGTCAAAGATATAATGAAATCTGTTGGAATTGGCGCAGGTTCTGCTGTAGGAAATATAGCAGTTGCTCTTGCTGGTGGTAAGCTCTACGAAGCATATTTAGAAGAAAAACTTACCAAAGACTTTGCCATGAAACTTTTACCTGAATTTGCTAATAGAAGATATGGTGTATATCAGAAAGTACATGTAGAATAAGAAGGTAGCAAAACCAAAACATCACTACAAGAAATTGTGTTCATTTCTCTAACCTGAAGTATTAGGTTTACAAAATAAATCATCTTCTTGATGACTTTTGATATTAATCATTCAAAATGCATCCTGATATGTATAATGATCAATAGTTTATTTTTACTTTTTCATCATGTTATTCATGAAACTTAAAAAATTGATTTGAGTGTCTAATCTTAGAATTTGAATTTCGAATTTTCAAGTTTTAATGGTAGTTTCGAACCAACTTAAGTCAATAAAAGAAACAAATTGAAATTGTATTTATTTTACATTTGAAATGAATGGATCAAATAACATTAAATAAATATAGAAATAAAGAGCAAGTGTATATACATCCAGATATTGAGATAGGTAAGTTTCTGTATCATAATGTTGAGGAGGATAAGAAGAGAGGTAGAATAAATCACTGATTAAGTTCATCACGATTGAATGACAACTAATTGCTATCTCAATATCTGGATGTATATACACTTGCTAATCTTGGTACAATCTATTAGATTCCAAATACTCTTTTGTTGATATCAGTTTGCCGGCTTCTTTTACACAGAGTGGATATGGCGAACTTAAATTCAAGGTTAGAGGAGAAGTAAATAATCCAAGACTATTTATTTTGGTGACTACACTAGATACTGGTTTTACGATTTTCAACAATTCTAGCAATATTGATCAACACACCGGTGAGGTATCCATGAGACTCAAGATCAGTCGACTACCGGAGAGCAGTTCGGCCAGAGTGCTTCTCAAAGTAATGTTAGTCGATGATGATTTTCGAATTTTATCATCCATTAATCTAAAACCTATTAATTTTTATATTAATGATCTCCAACATCCAATTTTAAAAAGATGTAGATTGGAAACCATCAATGGTGAATCAAGGATTCTCATTCTAGAAGCCATACATGACCTACAATTCGACAAAGTTTTTAACTTGACCTTCTTTATTGTAGGAAAGAATGGATTTATAAGAAATGTGATATACCGCAATATGCTGGAACCAAAAATGTCAAATTCTGTCCAATTTTCTGTTGGTGAAGAGTTTTACCATCCAGGAAACACTATTCATGCTCTTTATTGTTATGATGGACTGTCTAATAAACCAACTCAACCTCCTTGTGTTGATGAGACATGGACTGATGGCTTTAATGGATCCTTGACCTTTTAAAACATAATTTTTAAAAAAACAAAAGCTAACGTAAGTATAATAAACATATCAATTTATTTAATTTCTTCAATTCTAATGACTAATGTTGGTGTTGAAAAGCTTGTTCTGAATCCTTTATAAATAAACATCGTTCTATTGGAGACTTTATAAAGTTTATGCCAATAAAATTCATCACTATTTATATATATCCATGGTTGGCTGTAAGCTAGAATTCATTTCTCCCAAGGTGTAACTGTAACTATTATACTGAATTTGCCTGACAATAAAATAGTTGAAATGAATGCTGCCAACAGTCAACAAACTAACCTATCCAAACACCTCCACCAAGCCAATGTGAATCTTGAGACTAAACAAAATGTTGGGCTCTTATGTATTGTTTAACAAAAACAACATCAACAGAGCAACCACTCTACACTATTCCTTTGGAGGAAGTTGATACCATAGTTTCTTTATCTTCAAATGGAGATCAGCGCACCAGATAGTTCCAACCATCAATAAAGCATATCCAAAATAGGTACAGAATACTACAAAGAACCAACCAGTAGCACTAAGACACTTCATACTTTCTGAATTACATCCTGGACGGTAACTAATAGAATTATCATGTAAATACTATGATATTAATAGAGAACAAAACAATACATACGCAGCTGGACTCCAACGGGCATGAGTTGTCCAGATACCGTTATCAACAAGAACATGACGGAGAATGTCAATAGTTGCGAAAGGAACTGCAACTGCAGTAAGATAGAATGGTCCATATTTGTACCAGTGACCTTTATCACTACGACGTGTACAACATTTATGATAGTGATATTGTGAGAGATTACTCAAAATAGTAAGTGAAATGGCAAATGTAATAGCATGGGCAAATCCCTAATTGAGAGAAACAATTATATTTTCATTAGTTTTCTTCTCAATCCAATTAATTATATTTGTTTGATACTTACGACGGCACCTTGGGAGACACCAATTCCAAGAAGTGATGACAGCAACAAAGGCCAACATCAACTACCAACAAGAGCAGGGATAGAAATGATAACAGAAAGGATTGCACTGAACAAATAATATATATCACAAATATTAATCAAAATGAACTTGGAATCTTAGTATGTAAAAACACCTACATGTACAATGGTTTCTTGTCCTTTACAGCAGCCTCTCTGACCTTCTCATCCTGTTCATCATTAAGATTGTTGTTTGAGCAACAGTCTTCTTTTTCGATGAGCATGGAAGTCTCGTGATCATTGTCGGTATTTACACTCTTGGTTGGTGTTGGACGGGCTCAAACACCGCCCTCACAGTCCTCCTCATACTTGGGAATATCAGCAAAGAAAGACATTCTCTAATCTATTTAGATTTAATTTAAATTATAATATATACAATACAATATACTCAAAGATATATAAATATATATATATATATAAAATAGTTTAAATAAAAAAATACAATAAAATGAATGACAAGCTGATTATTCTGACAAGTTGTGTAGTTAATGTTAAAGTTTGTGTTTGCAAACAACTAACTAAAATAATAGAAATAAATTTTAAAAATAAATTTGGTGTTGTGTTTGTTAATGCAATTGTATTGCTCACCCCATCTATAATTTTATGATTTTAGAAAAGTTGGTGGAATATCTCTTTTCAATAGATGCAGAAAAAGGAATTGTATTCTATTGTGTTCTTACAAATTTTTTTAAAATAATGGGTGACCTTTTTTTAAAAATCGAACCAAATTTAAATATCATTCAGCTCCGATGGGTTTAACATTTAGAAATATCTTTTAGTAGTTACTTCCAAATCAATCAATGATTTACATTGATTCCATATTGGTATGGTAGGTAGAGAGTATCACTTGTCAATCATCTCTTGAATAAATAAATAATAAAGATAGATGAATTGTTTCTACAAATATATCTATCTGACTGTTGGCTATTGATTTTAATTGATTGATTGATTGACGAGTGATATGTTCACAGTCAATCTGCAAAATTAGATGATTGACAGACATCAAATATGAATGTGTGAGAAGATTACTATGGTTAGTTGTTCCCTATTTAAGGCAATGGTGTGTTGTGTTATACTTTTGGTTTATTGTTATTATTATAGTAATATATGTATATATTATAAATTTAGAGATAAATAATGGATTGTAGTGTATTGTTTTCAGATGATATTGGTTCTTTGGGTGAGCTTAGATTTGAACCTTTGAAGAAAATAGGTGGAGGAAGCTTTGGCGAAGTTTTTAAGTGTATTGATCATGAAGCAATTGGCAACCAAATAATATGTCAAAAGATAGTCAAGGTCAACCCGTATGATGTCGAAAAATCACTGAATGAAATTAGGATTTTGGAGAAACTGGATCACCCTCACATTGTAGAATACAAAGGTGCCTATTCCTGTGGTAAAGGCTCGCAGTTAAAAATATTATTGGAGTATACTCCCTATGGTGACTTTTCTAAATATGCCAAATATGTGTTTAATAAAAGAGGTGGATTTACTGAAAATGTAGGTTGAATTGTACTACTAATACTAATACTATTTCATCAGTTAATATTAATCTATCTTTCCAAAAGGAAATATTATTGTATACCATTCAGCTTTGTTCAGCACTTGAGTATATCCACAAGAAAGGAATCATTCACAGAGATATTAAGTTGAATAATATATTGGTATTCAAAAAGAATTGTATTAAATTGGCTGATTTTGGATTGTCAACAATGTTGGATCGTCATTACCTCACATGTACCATGGTAGGAACACCCTATTATGCCAGTCCTGAGATTTGTAATGGTATACCATATGATTTTTAAAACAGATATTTGGTCGTTAGGTAAGTTGATCATTCCTTGGTTTAGGTCTAAATTAATAATTCCATCATTCAAAAAGGTGTTGTACTTTATTCTATTATGTCTGGTAAACATCCGTTCAGGTAAGTTTATAACTCTTTGTTTGACTTGAAATATGTAGATTCACTTTCTAATATTTTATTATATATATAGAGGTCCAAATGGTGCAGAAGTTAAAAAACAAGTTATATCTGGTCAATATAAAGAAATATCCGGAAAGTAAGTAGTAGAATGAAGTGTTCCATATTGAGGGAAGAGACTAATATATCAAACAAAGATATAGTAAGGAATTATATACTTTGGTAGGAAGTATGTTACGTGTAAATCCAAGAGAAAGACCATCTGCAACAGAAATTTTAGAACAATCAATAGTTACTGAACATATGAAGAAGCTTCAATTGCTGGCCAATTATACTCAAATGATTAGTCCAATTTCACAATGTCTTCCGGATAATCTCGCAGCAGACATCGCAGAGAAAGTTTTATTCTATCAAAATCTTGAGAAAAAAGTTCTCAACGAGGAAGCACAAGATTATTTCTATAACAAGATAGGGGTCCAAGATAGAAGTCAGCTATCGAAAGCAATGGAAATCGAGTTGCTTCGAAAATATCTCGAAACCAATCGCCAACAACAAGATGTACATTGCGACCTACTTGAATTACAAATATACAAGTTTCTACACTTGACTAACAACAATGAAACTAGAAGTCTATTCAACAATCAGATGCAAAATTAATTTAATTACCAAAAAAAAAAAAAACAAAACATCAAAAATCCAAAAAACGAACGAGTCAAATAAAATTAAATGTAATATAAATAAACTCACCAAATAATTACTACTAATACACATATATAAATTTAGATAGAGATATATATATAAGTAAAGATGTCACTATCACTTGAAACATACTCATTAAACGATGAGAAGAATAATAGTAGTGATATAATAGATATAAATACAGATAGTTCACTTTTTGATGAATATAAACTGATAGATCAAATTGCAAAGAGTGCTGCATTGCATTTAGGTCAACTTGTAAATGAACAGAAATTGTAGGTATCATTGCTCTCTATTGGAATAGTATCAAAGAGAAGAGAGAGAGTAAGTGAATAGCTTATTAACATGTTAGCATTTGTTTACGATGACAGATTATCAACACAGGGTGTACTAAAGAATGAGCTAAAGAAAGTTACAAAGAAAGAGGTGAAAGGTGCTGCTAACGAAAAGATATTGGAAGTTAAAAAGAAGATAAAGACAATCAATGAATCCGATTCTGTATTACCAAATAAAGTTATTAAGGTATGTATATTTATTCTGATGAATCTAGATGATTGTGAGTGGCGACACGTGATGACTAACTCAATGGTATGATGTCAACCTTTAGAAACCTGTACATGAGAATAAGAAATGGTTTGGATTCGGTGAGGGAGAGATAACAGAGGAGATGAAGTTGGAGGCAGAGTTGATAAAGCTAAAGACATTTGCAGACAACAAGAGAAAACATTCGAAAAACGCTACCAAAGAACTACCTAAATACTTTGAGGTTGGAACATTCGTCAATAATCATGAGGATTACTACAACAGATTTACAAACAAGGAGAAGAAGAGAGGTAATCTTGGTGATATCATGGAGGACGAGAAGGTTATGAACTACATCGATAGAAAATCATCGGAGATCATTGCAGCCGACCTCGAAAAGAAGAAGGCCCTAAGAGTAAGAGCATCAAAGAAAAAGAAGCACTAAAGTCATATTATCAATAAAGCTAGCGAGTTTTAATAAGTATACAGAGTTAGAGCTTTTTATTATTTAAATAGACGACTATATTGTTGTTGTTATTGTTGTTGCTGATGTTATTGTTTTGTATTAGTTGTTGATATTCGGTGGGCAGCAGTTGGAATTGTTTGTTGACCAACTTGATTTGTTTGATCGTCTGATTGTGTTGGATGACCTCACTCAACTGTTCGATTTGAAGAGCAGATATATCTCTTAGCTTCAGATATCTGAGTGTATGATTGTTGTGTGCAATTGCTTTGAAGAAGGAGTCCGTGAGAAAGCTACAGGATATTGATAGACTCTCTAGTGCTTCATTGGTGGATAGAGCAAGACTGAGTTGATCGGATATTGTGTCTTGAGTTTCTTTTCGTTGCACCTTGTGCACATTACAAGCGTTGGTCAGTGAGAGATGTTTTAGAACTCGATTATCAGATAAAAGTTGGCAGAATTGAACCCATTGATCGAGCCGGTTACGAGAAGAGATTTGGTTGAAGCCCTGTGTGGAGAGACAGCTGCACCATTGAAACATCTCGCCAACATGCTGTCCATGGAATTCATGGCTCATCTCATAGATTCCAAATGCAACCTTTGCTGTAAAAGCAATGATATTGCTGTCTCTTTCGACGATAGAAGCCAGGTGTTTTTGTGTCTATATAGTCATTCACAATGTAAAGATATTGTAGTCTATGGTGAGGTTGCAGCAGCTTTTTGTAGGAAATGTGTGATATGTCAGAGGTATAGTTGTTTCCATAACAAAAACTCAATGAGTTGGTTCGCCATTTGTCAACATATTGGTAGTAAACTTCTGGGTGGTCATATGGAACCATAGAATGTATATTATATACCTTTAGGTGTACAAACTCCAATGCTTGGTTGTTGCCAAGTACGGTAGACAGATCCAACATGTCTTGGTACAAGTAGAAAGGAGTCTGATCGACATACAGCTCAATCTTCCATTGCGGAAAGCGCTCAACTATATCTCTCACCAGATATGGACACTCCGTTTTTTATCGTTAACCTCTGTAGATTGACAAACTTAGCGAGCCATTCAAGCAGGTAAAGATGTAAGTTGCATTCATGGTTGCTGTCCACGCCGTGGGTGTTGAAATAGTTGGTGTTGTAGTAGAGATGTGTTATGTTCTCGAATCTATACAGTGAGCCAGAACTAGACAGTTTGTCAGTAGTAGCTTGCAACTGACCTGTGACACCTTTGTATAGAGAACTAAGTTGATCTACGCTGTAGACAGGACTGGCCGTTGTGAACATCTCATCTCCTATCAACTCGGACTCGTCGAACTGTATCTGTATCTCATGATAATATCGATTACAAAAGACACTTGATATGATATCGAACCAACTTCTACAAACTAAACTACAACTAACAAGATCTCGACGACGATCTTTGAGATGTTCACCACTGAAATCCTGGAAAAGATGAAGTAAATTACGATATTTAAACTTCCCTTTAAGAGCACGAACCAACTCTTGTAAAGTATAAACACGATCTACCTCTTCAAGCAGTGAAGATAGAATAGATCTTTGTATATCCAAAGATAACATATTGAAAGTTATAATTATGAACTGATCAGTTTGACATGTTGTGGTATCTTAAACAACCAAAAATGTTCATTTATTGTTACTATGAATCTCTTTAAGTCACTCAGAGGAGCTTTTGTACTTATTGCCCAAATCTTGATAATTTTCAACTTTTTTGCAGGAAATCTTAGAAAATGTTGTGCTTTTTCCAAAATCTTTCAAATTTTCAGCTTTTTTTTTAATATTGTTTTTCATCAATATAATATTAAATGTAAAAGTGGAATCCAGGTCTTTTTTAACTGATATATCTCCAAACAAACAAAAGGACAATAACATTCTTTCGGGCTTTTATTCAAATTAAAAGTATCAGATTTAACCAAAGATAACATATTGAAAGTTATAATTCAAAACTGATCAGTTTGAGTGGTATATTATATTACACAACCAAAAATGATCATTTTTATTATTCCGATATGAATCAAAGTTTCAAACATTGATTTTGGGGTAGGACAGACCCTTATATGAATCCCCAGATTTCCATAGAAGCACACTTGAAATCTTCTTCACTTCCACCAGCTAGTGGATCATTGTCAAAAGTCTCACAACGCGCAGAGGTACCTACATTGAATTCATTATCAAGCCAGAGTCCATATTTACCATTAAATCTTTGGGTGTTAACAATATTAAAAAATAAAGCTTCTGTTAATGTTTAGATCATAGATAGGTTTACTAATAGCCACTTACCCTGCACCCATTGAGATATAATCATCACAAGTAAGCACGAAGCATCTGTTTTCTCTGGTCCATTTGTATGACTGATAGGTTGGCTTCAACTTCATTAAGAAAGATTCACCTGTGCCATAAAATGATTTGGAGATCTTAATTGATTCAGAAATAAATCCACCAAGTATCTATTTTAAATGCATCATTTAGTTAATAATCATAGTCCATCCAATTGTCGGGTGAATGAGGTTTTGGATACTTTACATTATTATTAAAATCCTTAATGAGTAGGATACATGGTCCTTGTGAGTAGGTCTTGGAATACATTGTCTTCATTGAAATACCATCTCTTTCGGTTTTATATAAATAGAATCCAGTCTGAAAGTCTATATAATACTGGAAGATCAGGTATGATCTGGAAGATTTTATATTAGAAATTATGAAATCATTGGGATTGGATTGGATTGGATTGAGTTGGATTGTTGGATATTATAATAGGTTGTTAGGATACTTACTTGAAGTGTTTCGTCAGGTGTAATAAAATTGGATTCACCAAATAGTTTTGGTATAAAGATTTCATCGTATTCGTCGGAATCCGAAGACTCCTCATCGGATTCATATTCTGTACGATTCCATCTAAAGAGAGTCTTGGCAAATGTTGATGGACTGTTTGGTTTGATGAGGGGTGGTTAGTGGAAGTATGTTTGTCTAAAATCATTGTGGATCCAGCACCATTCAATTCCTCTGTGGTGTTGTTAATTCCAACATCTGCCATCCACATGTTCACTTGATTGCATATCGATTGTGCATCTTCTGTATTAAAACACTGGAACTCAATGGTCCTTTCCACGGTTGGTGTCATTTGAATTGTTATATATACATTCGAGTTGGTATTACTATTAATATTGCTATTGTTATTGTTGTTGTGAAGTGATGGTGATGGTGGAAGTTGTTGGGTGGCTCTGGGTGATGATGGTTGTTGTGTTTATTGTTGTTGTTGTTGGTGCGGTTGTTGATATTGTCGAAGTATCTGCTAAATCTTCACTATCCGATATATGATGAGAAGTTGTAGATGTATCGGAATCCATTCCAAACTGCAGATCCCCGTTGCTATCTTTTAGCTGTGCTACTGCCGCTGCTGCTGTCGACTCTTTGTTATCCATTGTGCAGAGCAATACCTGATTCATAGTATAGTTCAACTGGAATCGAATGCTTCCCTCTTTCTTCACATATTCATCCTTAGGATCAGCCTGGAAGATGACCCAATGTGGCAACAGGGTCAGCATTCCCTTGACCCTTCGAGTATTGAATATACAGTGTATTTCCTTCTTGAATACTTCCGATTCTTTTGGCTTCACATCTCTAATGCTCTTTAGTCTCAATGTGTTGTACAGTGCTGGATTAGCTTGTTGTTGTATTTTGTACTGACGTTGTCATAGTGGTCGCTGGCAGTTGTGAGGTAGATTTATCCGGGGAAGTAGACATTGACTTCTCCAGCAGATAGCTTGTCTTTGCAAGAAGTGGGTGCTCGGCAGGTTCTTTTGTGGTAGCTGGTGTCTTGATAACATCGGGTGATGTCTTGTCGCTGGCTTTGTTGTTCCTTTGGTAGAATGAGTTAATTGGCTGACCCAGTATTCCAATTAATATTGATTCATAGTTTTCAATATCGATTCTAAAGATAAATTAAAGTAGATCATTCATCAGTAAGCAACTTTACTATATTAGTAATAGTTAGATCTTTCTTACTCTGTGCGATCAATAATGAATATCTTTTCTTCAAAATCTTCCTCCTCTTCATCGTCGTCTTCCTCCTCTTCGTTATCAGAGAAGTTGATGTCACGATCCGACCTGCTTCGCTCAGCTAGACTAAAGTCGCGTCTGCTGTCGGCCTTGCTGCTGTTGTCACCACTAAAATACTTGATAATATCATTGTTGCTCTCATCTTCGGCATCTGCTGACTCATCATCCTCTTCATTATCGTTATATTTAATCCAAATCTTAAACACAGTGATCATATTCGGGTCGGTGCCACCGTGGCCAACATCGATGTTCAAAGACAAGTGGTCTTTATGGTAGCTGTCAAACTTCCACCCGAGAATATCGGAGACCTCAATATCAATACGATTGAATGAATAGTTTGAGGATACCGGCGCAAATGTTAAGAACTCTTTGTTGATCTCTATGACTCCATGCAATTGTATTTGCTATCATAACTACCAGTTAGTAAAACAAAACAGAACAGAGTAGAGCGGTATCCTTCAGCTAGCAGCAAGAAGAACCTTGAATACATACCATTCGATCCATTTCAAGGAAATATATAACATTCTTGAATGAGAGTAACGAATCTTTCATCAATGGTGTTGGAGTCGCATTGAATGATACAGAGAGATCTGCATTGGCACCTGCTGCAGCACCACTGCTCGATGAGCTACCATTTGGATCACTCTCATATAATGGAAACCAATCGTTCTTTTCTCTCAATGCAGGTAGGAAGAGTTTATATGATGTTATGATGTCTAGTGGTTGATACTGTTGTGGCTGTTGTTGTTGTTGTTGAGGTTGGTTGCTATTTACATGTGATGGTTGAGTTGTTAGAATATCGAAAGATTGCTTGATAGATTCGAACAGCTGCTTATATTGCTCTTTTTGTTGGTTTTAGCAGCTGCCCTCTGCTGCTCTAGTGCTGTGTCGGGGATGGGGGATGGTGACGAGGAGAGTGGAGGTTGTAGTTGCTGGTGCATCTGTAAGAACATCGAGTTTGACAAGCTACTGCTATTCTGTGACTTTCCAAGACTGCTGGCTGAGCTTGATAGATCAACACTGCTATTGAAACTCCTGTTGCCAATACTGCTGCCCATCGAAGACGAAGGAGACCCTTTAAAGTTGCTATATACAATAGGTCTGATAATGGTATTGATATTAAAGTTCAAACATGTCATAATAATCTACAAGATATAGGATAAACAATGAGTTAGTAGGCAAGCTTCTAGTGAGATTGGCGGTGCATGCATGCATGCCTGCCTGCATACCTGTCCATTGTATAGGTATCTAGATGTTAATCTATTCAAAATCATGAGATCCTCTTCTGTCATGTTGAATTTGGTTGCAATCGATAGCAATGAGTCTGATACCTGTGCAGACACCAACTTACAGTGTGGCACAGCTTTTCTATTGCTATGATGGTTGTGATGGTGGTGATGTCTCTTCGAAGGCGGTTTCGATGTAGTGGACGAGGGAATGCCCTTGCCAGACTTTGACAACGATGTTGAAGCCTTTGGAGACGATGTCGTAGTTGATTTTGCTATTGATATTGCTGTAGTATTTGGCTTTGCTATTGGTTTTATAGGTGATACAGCAGGTGGTGGAAGAGGAGGAGGAGGCAATCCCATGAATCCCGAAACCGTTGAATTAAAGACATCATTCTCATCAGTGATCTTCTTTTTTAACTAAAATCAACACATCAATGAGTATAAAAGTTTATTAAAGTGTATCTCTCTAGAAGTACCTACTTGTTGAAAGAAATTCATTTTTAATTTATATATAGATGTTGTTGTTAGACTAATGTAACTAATTAATCTGTTTCTTATTCCTAAGATTTACATGTATGTATATTTGATAACTAACTAACTAATTGATTGATTGATTGATTAACAACTACTTTGATTGATGATCTATTTGATAAATGACCTTCAGTGAAGGTGGATTGATTTAATTTTGATAGTGAAATGTTGCAATCATATCATCTGATTGGTTTTGAGAGACCACAACAACAACAACGCACACAGGTCAAACAGGCAACAACTGTTAACACACAGCAATAACAATCAGACCAACAACAATCCAGCAAATCAATATCAACACAACACACCCTTTTCAAAGATATTTATATCGAAAAGTAAAATTTAAAATAAAAAGTAAAAAGATCTTATAGTTTCTCTGTGTGTGTTTGCTATAATGTAAGGTGGGTAGGGTAGTTAATTAATTGTACTATTATTTCTTTTTATTAACTTCACTTTTACTTCTATTCTATTTAGTTATTATATTAAAGTTAGTAATATTAAGTGATAAGATGAGTTTGTGCAATTACTTCTTAAATATAGATCCTAGTTTTGGCAATTTGTTGTGATTATTCAGTTAGTTGTTTTTTGGTTAATCCCAATTATTTGGGTGAGGTGACCCAAGTTTTACGTTTTTTTAATCAGACTTGTTTAAAAGTCTTTTAGCTTTAAAATCATAATTTCTTTTTAGAAAACAAATAAGTATAATCGAACAAACTTACTTTATTTAATCAAATAATACATATATGTGCATCAACTTCACGAAGACTTCATGTAGCTATTAGAATAAGAAATAGAAAAAATCGAACTCTATGACCAATGTACACACAATTTAAAACTAAAAAGGAAAATGAAAAATCCCTATTATGGATGGATGGAATTAATTGAAACCATCAAAAACTAAAATATCTTTGTAGGCAGCCTGGTTATCGATATTTTTTTAAAAAAGATATTTTTTTCTGATTAAATATTAAAATCAAGAGGACCACAATATCAATAATCTATCTCAGCTCGGTATCCAGAATCAAAACCTGTTCATTAATAATATTACTTTTGATTAACTTCGAACTCTTTGGTTTTGATAATCATGTTATAAACAACAAACTACAATACCAAAATATCTATTTTACTTTTATCAATATTCATTTCTATAGTTGTAACTTCCTCCATTAATAATGATAACTCCGAGTCAAGAAATAATCTAAATTCTATATTTGAGGAAGTTAATGATAAGCAATGGTATTCATTAACTTCTGACTTTACTGTTATTCCAGGAAAGAGTAATGATTCTATTGCTGCAGTAAGTTTCAGTCTTATATAACCAGGTATTGGAAATAGGAATTAATTTGTATTAATTTACTATACTTTTACAATTAAAAATTATTAGGGATGGTTTAAAGATGAATTATTTTAAAGATGGATGGGGGTAAACTTGTTGTAGAAACCAATCCTTCCATCTCTGAAGAGTCAGTTGCATTTAAAGCGGCTGGATATTTGGAAGGTTATTTAACTTGGAGATATATTTACAACTTTTTCAGTAAATTACTTTGAATCCAATTTCAATACTTTCCAATTACAAGGAATTTCCATACGGCGTCATTGATTTCGTTCAAAACAATATCGATTATATGCAATTACAAATTCAACTTAATCAAGATGATACCTATTGGACCCAGGTTCGATATGCCTATGAGCAGCTCCAAGGTGTATATGAAGGTTACAATGCAGCCATCTCCAACCAAATCTATGTAAATATAAATAACCATAGTAACTTTTCTGTTTATATTTACTAACCAAGATATTTAATAATAGGAATTATCATTTATTGAAATCTATATGCTAAATCTATATGGAGATATTGGAGATATCATTTCTGCTACCACTGGAAATAATGATGAGTTTTTCACCAATGTCTAGAACCGAAGTGGAGGAATACATGGCCACTGGTGGTCACTGCACTGCTTTGATTAAATTAACCTCCAACTTTTCAGATTTATATGTTGCTCATACCACCTGGGCAGACTACAGCGATATGATCCGTATTTATAAGCGAATCAAAATTCCAGTTGCATCTACTCCACATGGATATGAAACCCTGTTTGCAAGTTACCCAGGACTGTTGGTGTCGATTGATGATTTCTACATGATCAGACCATCAAAGCTAATGCTAACAGAGACACTCAACTCCATCCTTAATCAAACTCTCTACACATTAGTAAAGCCACAGTCTCTATTGTACTGGGTTCGTAACTTGGTTGCAAATCGACTTTCCAACAATGGATTCGAATGGGTTTATAACTATGTGCAATACAACTCTGGAACCAATAACATACAGTTCATGGTTGTCGATTATAAGCTATTTACACCTAATCAAATGCCGAATGCAGGTCTACTCTGGATTGTCGAGCAATATCCAGGTGGATATGAAGCTGCTGATGTAACCTTTTCTCTGTTGGAGCATGGCTATTGGGCTTCTTATAATCGTCCGTATTTCCTCAAAGTCTACGACCTTCTTGGCTACCCATACTACGCTGAGACCTACGGATCCCTATTCACATATGAATACAACCCAAGAGCCAACATCTTCCGTCGTGACCAAGACACAGTACAATCACTTTCCGACATGCAAACCATGATTCTTTACAATCAATACAAGACCGACGTCTACAGTGGCGGATATCCCGGTAATGCAATTGCCGCCAGATTGATATCGCAGCAACACCAATGAATCCATACAGCTGGTTCTATCACGGAACACACGGAGGTATCGATGGAAAAATCATGAACTTTGCCATGTTTGAAAGCTACACCGTCTTTGCATACAATGGGCCAACTGTGACCTCAGATTGCCCTGCCTTCTCATGGTCCGCCTGGCCCGATGTTTCACACATCGGAATGCCCGACACCTTTGATTTCCCCTGGGTCAACATTGAATTATAAATAAAAATTTAGTATTTGTAAAACATCTGGAACAAGAAGTGACCTGAGATCATATGGCACTGATCATCAGAATTGGTGGTATTTGTTTTAAGTGGTTTTTTGCTGTTTGGAAGTTGCTTATGTAGTTTTGTATCTGGTTTAGCTTTTGTTGAGCAGTATCAGATGGATGTCCTTAGAGTTGTCTAAAAAGAAATGTAGTGGGTGTTGATGTAACTGTCGATACATGTTGCTTCTAGTTTTGCTTGTCGTGGTTGTTGTAGTTCGTCTTGAGTTTAACTCCTGCAATTCCGAGATGATATTTGCTATACTTTTCACATGACTACGAGGCTCACAACCTGTTTTTATGAATAAAGCATTGATCAATAGATTAACATGTTTTAATGTCTAATTTATTTCATATTTTAATAATACAAATTGGGTGCTAATAAGTTGTGTTCTTTCTGTTGCTAATGTATTTGGCAATGTTTGGAATTTGTCCAATTTGGCGGTGGAGACATGCAGGTGCCTTACTAAACAATTTATCTTTTTCTTTTTCGTCGAGGCAACAGAAAAAGTCGATGGTTCCAAAGATTTCCAATGTCTGCCCAGGTTAATTTATCCGAATATACATGTGCTCCACCATTGGAAAGAATAGCCTTTTCCCATGCGCCGATGAGTCGTGGCGCAGTTTCATTGTAAAATTTGTTCTCAGCATCTGGACTATTGGTATACTTGGCAGAGTAATGTGCTTGGAAGAAATCATTGACCGAAAGAATGAAACTGAGGATTTTGGCTTCATCAATTAGACTCTCTCCCATCAACCCATATTTCTTGGAAATGTAATACTCGATGGCAAATGCTTGGGAAAGCTCAATGTCGTCATCAGAATAGTGTGGTACTTGTCCAAAAGTGGTCTTGGCACGGAGTTCATCTGGAATACTTGTAAATCTGTTGTCTTCAAACTCAACACCAGAATAGGAAAGCAGGATTCGAGTCACCTCAGCTCTTCCTTTAAAGTCGAAATAGTGTACAGTTGTTTCATATTATATTATATTAATGATAAAATAAGAATGAAATAATTGGTGATCATCAACACATACACATGTCTGACATCCATTTAAATAAGTTTTTTTTAGTTTAAGAAATTCCAAGAAAAACCATGGTGGGAGATATTCAAAAATGAATTTTACAAGAATTGATTTAATACAGTGTTGATCGATCAATCAATCAATTTCATGAAGTTACTCTTTTGATTTAATACTTCAATAAAAATCAAAAATTTAATAGATATTAAATAGACGGCTACATGTATTGAATATAAAGAATAGGTATGGAATTTTTTAAATTTTGTTATCAATTATTTCATATACCATATAGATAGGTATCGGGGAAAGTTGTAAACTAACGTAATTACATTTCCTAAGGTAATTTCATTGAAGTTTCTCTTGGTGAAATTGGAAAATGTAATAACTTTAGATTACTACTATACTGGATACTTATCTATAATATATAATCATAAATTGTATAAATTACCATTATAATGGTTTTAAAAATATCATTTACCATAGATGTAATATTGAAGTTAAGGTTTACTCTGGCATCTTTCAAATTTAAGATTGGAAGGTTTTTAAGGTGTTGTAACATTTACTTGGTTTTTCCGTCCAATCAAACCAAATGTCATTTCTATATCTATTTTACTATCAGTACAATATAACATATTTCATAGATTGAATAAATAACAAATTTAAATAAATTGCATTCCATTAATCAGAAACGATATGAGAATTCGAAACATCTTTTCCAAAAATCATTTTCATTTATACCAAACCAAACATTAATTTTGATTTTGATTATTTTTTCGGAACAATCATTTTTTGGGCTGTTTGTGGGTACACAAATATCTTAAAAAAACACCTCAATTCAACACTAATATTAAGTTTAATTATAATTGAATTTGTTAAAACATTGGGCAACCTGTAGAATAGTTGATAATTTGAAAACCTTCCAAAGAATGTAATTTTATCCTTGGGAACATTAACTTTTAGTTAAGATAATTCAAAATAAGAATTAGAATTAATATAAATGTATGTATAAAATTGTTAATTTTATTGATGCCAGAGAAGAAACACAAAGTGGACCAAATATTTACAATGATGTAAAACTTCCACCAAGATGGCTTGCCTATCCAAGATTCTTCAATATGGATTCTTATCTCTAGGGCTTCAACGGATAAGAATCGATATTGAAGAATCTTGGATATCTTGGCATTTGGTCTGGATAGGTAAGTCATTTTGGAGGTATATTGAATCTATCTACATGAACAATGCCCATTATCTGAAACATAATTTTCTTAGGAGAATGGTATGTTATACATAAGTTGATTCAGTTTCTTTCTTTTTATTATTTTTTACAGGCTTCCTTGCAAGTGTAAACTTCACAGAAAATCAGAGGAGACTGGATTTTTAAAAAATTAATTTGGGTCAAAGACTTTCAACACACCCATCAGATTTTATTTTATTCATTTTTGGTCGCGATGGAGAATCAAATTGTTAAGAGTCAATCAATAGACTATCTATCTTATTCAACGAGTGATAGATTTGTAGGAGTTGCACTGTCAAACCTAACTGGGTCGTTTTGGAATGGCCAAGTAACTATTTTGAATGCAGAGACACCAGCATCATCGCTAGAATACAATACCAACTCAGGCAACACATGTCTTGCTTGGCTATCAGATGACTCATTGCTATTCTCATCTGACAATGGCTCAATTTCACATCTCAAAATAGATGAAACATCTATACAAATATTGGACTTTATCAAGTCATCATCAAACATTAGTAGAGATTCTAAAGATAATAACAATAGTAATAACAATAATAATAATAAACCACCTGTACCATCGAAGAAACGAAGAGATACTAGCATTATAGAGACTATATTTGATTGCGCACATGAATAATATTGTTAGTGCAATTGCTGTAAATAGCAATAGATTGCTGTCTGCAAGTTATGATAAAACTGTTAAGCTTTGGGATATCGACGGTCGCTCTAAGCTAATGCAGTTCAATGTTCATACTTCACCGGTTCATTCTGTGCAATGGTCGCCTAAAGACTCTGATCTATTCGTCTGTGCCTCGACCGGAAGAGTTGTACTATCAGATACACGTTCAAAGTCTAACTACAGTGCAGTTTCTCTCCCTCACTGTAGCGATATAGTGGTTAGATCTATCAACTGGACATGCGACAGCCAACAACTCATATGGTGCGGTCTAGAAAACGGTGACCTTATTTCAATCGACACCAGAAACAACAATTGCATACAATCAACGCTAAAGAAACATCATGGTTCCGCAATCAACCAAATCAAGTTTAATCCATTCAACAGTAATCACATTTCGACGGTGTCCGACGACCGTACCTACAAGATTTACAACCTAAACACCAATGAAACCATTCAACAACAACAGCCAACTAGCGATTCAAACTACATTAAATCAATAGACTGGAACAAATCAAATCGAGAATCAATTCATTACAGGTTCGAACAACGGTATCATCAAGTTCAATAAAACTATCAAACTAAACTAAAAGAATGCAAGTTATTTTTGTTAAATAGAGTAGTAGGTTTATTATATTTTTGTGGCTTGTAATGGATTACTTCCTTCCACGTCCTCCGCGACCTCCACGTCCACCACGTCCAGCTTTCTTTGTTGGCACAAACGAAATCTCCAAATCACCAGTGTCTTTGTAACCACTTGAGCGTCTTTAAGTGTACCTGACTTTCCAGAATCCTCTTCTCTGTCCACTCTAATTGAAAATGGTGCATTCTTTAATATCTGACTATTCTTATTACTCTTGGACAGCGACGACAGTGTATGACCTTGCTTAATCTCAAACATGCTAACTTTACTCTTGCCACTGGTTCCATTTTTACTTTTGTTTGTATCAATATACATATCGTCTCCATCGTCGTAATCATCGTCGTCGTCGTCTCCACCCATAATCTCATCTATTTCATCAGTTTCTTCTTGTTTTCTTTGATTTACTGCTATTCTTTGGCTTAATATCCACTTCTTCTTCTTCGTCATAGTCATCTTCATCTACAGCTTCGAAATGCTCTGAAATAGCAGTGTCCAATTTCTTCAATTTATCACGTGGATTATGTTGTCTGAAACAGCCAGAGTCCTCGTCGACTTCGAAATCTTTGTTGGTCCACAACTGCGAGAATCTGCTATCCGTCAAAGCATTGGCTGGTGCCTCCTTTTCAGCGAGTTTCTTCTCCATCTCGTCACCCTTAATGGGTGTACTTGATGGCCTTCAATCTGTTAGCCAGCTTGCTATTTACAACGGTCTTGGACAAAGCTTCCTTCTTCTTAACTGCAATTCTCGACACAATCTTATTGTCGAGTTCCTCCTTGATTCTGTTCTGTCTACGCTCAGCATAATCATCGCCATCAAAGCAATGACTTGAACTTATTGTACAACTTGATGTGAATGAAAGAAACCATGCATATAGGCCTTCAAGAAACCTGTTCCAATCCAAATGTGAAATGCTCAATCTACAACACAACACATTGTTAGTAATCTATTCACAATATACTCGCTTCCATACTACTTACTTCTCAACCTCATCTCTTGTAATAAATTTGTAATCCCATATATACCAGCTGCTTGTCTTCCTCCAACTCTTCGGTGAGATTGTCGAGAAAGAGCACCACTTGGGAGCGGGACCAAGTGATGGACATAGTATGATTGAATCTTTTGTGTTTCTCCTGGCATCAGAAGGAGACCGGTCCATCGATGACGGTGACATCGTTGATTGGGCTCTTTGGCTCCAGAACCATGAAAATCTTTGCCCGAGTCCTTGTCGAACACCTTGAGAATCTTGGAATCGGCAGAAAGCAAACGTGTGACACCACCATAGGTGTGGAAGTTGATGGAGTTGATTGGCAATTGATTATTGGTGATGCTTGATCATCAGAGGAGTTGGAAGATCTAATATCGTAGAGAATGACTGAACCAGTCGAAAGTACCGAGACCAAGTGAAAGTCCATCGGGACCGAATTTACCTGCTGAAATTTCAACGTCGTACTCTGAGTTTTGGCGCAGCGGCACCGGCGTTGATCGCTAGCGCACCTTCTCACGCTGACGTGGATCCCAGCATTCGATGACACCATTCTCACCACAAACATCATCAGCTGGTGTACTGGATTTCTGGGCGACTACATTGACAGCTGGCAAGTCAGTTGCCAACGGTGCTACGAATCTTCCATCCTCAAGATTCAATCTGTAAACCTCATTGCCAGCAGCACCAATATTATAAATCACAGCTTGGTTTGTGGTAAGTCATATCTCTACCCAACTTTGGAATTCCTAGTCTGGAAGTAAGTTACCAAAATTTAGCATGAAAATTCAATGTATCTTATCGTCTCTAAAGAAACACTGGCTTAGAGTAATCCTCTGAAAAATCTATAAACAATCATTCGGTAGTAAGTAACCAAGGTGAAGGATCAATCATTCAGCATCAATTTCTATCGAATACTTACTTCAAACTGAACAACATGTGCATCCCATAGTACGGTGAACTTTAGAAGATAATTGAGACAATTCGAAAAATCTTCATTTGGGGTGGGTAGTATAACCTGTAGCCATAAGATATTTGACCAATCGGGTGGTAATCTTTTACTCTTCTCGATGATGTTTCAAATGAGAAATCTTGAATCAATTTCTATTCTCTGTCTAAACTCTATATATTATATTATATTCATCACGATACAAATATACAACTATTAATATTCATACAACTATCAAAGGTAGCTTTTGATCTCTGTCCTATAATTACCTTGATTCTTTCTGAGTTCATCACGTTTCTTTTCAGACAACCATTCTGGTAGTGATTTACCAGCTGATACATTGAATATCTTTACACCATTGGTAGTTAATAGATTCATTCTTCAACTATATCTATCTACTTTACTCTACTCTAGTCGACTCAACAATACTCTAAATGGTCCAGATATAGTATATTATTAAAGGTGTAGTAAAGGTAAGGAAGTAATATGTTAAGTTTAATAAATTACATAACTTTCGTCAAAAACAGGTGAGTAGACTCGTGTTATTTGATTTTGATTAAATTTAAATTTAATTTTTTAATTTTTTAAGAAAAAAACGACTCGATTGTTAAATAGAGGTGTGTTGTTTCTTTGGATTCCTACTTACCACTTGTGACTACGACTTCTACTTCTACTTCTTACCTACGACTACCAAATTAGATTAGTCTTTGAATAAGAATAGAATAAGAATAGGATAAAATAGGATAGAATAGGTTAGAATAATAGATCATTTATAATTACTAGAATCATTTCTCATTTAAACATTGTTGAAAAGAGTAGAGTAAAGTAAGAGAACTTAAAGATGGCAAAAAAAAACAATAATAAGAAAAAAAGTAAATATAATGGTGCCGATCAAGATTATGATGACTATGAAGAAGACCAATATGAACCAAAGGCACCTGCTGAAGTAAAAGAAGAAGAAGAAGAAGAAGAAGAAGAGAATCAAGATAAACCAAAACACAATAATAATGATAATAATAAGACAAAAAGAAGTATGTTTAAATATATGACATTGATGTAACATTATAACTAATTTATATTTATGATTCATATCGATTTCGATTGATTGATTTCTGATGAATAATAGAATATGAAGATGAAAGTGATTCAGAAGATGAGAGTGAGGATGATGATGCTAAGCATGATTCAAAGAAATGGAATGATGATTTTTTGACACTCATGGCAATGTTGAAGAATAAGGATAAATCTTTGTATAATAAGGACATCAAATTCTTTAATGAGCAAGATCGTGAACAGGTCCAACCATCAGCAGATGCTAAAGAAAAGAAGTCCAAATTAACTCTGCAACAGATCAATAGAGAAAAGATCTTGTCCACTATGGATAAGGAGCAGTATGAGAGTGACGAAGAGGAGGAAGAAGAAGAAGAGGAGTACGTCCAGGAGGAAGAGGACTTCGAAGAGATGTCTTATAACAGAAAGCAGGAGCATTTGAAGAATGCTTTCAAGCTTGCAGATGCCGATGATGACAGCGATGACAATGGAGATGACAGCGATGACGGTCTTCTTGTAAAGAGAAAGAGAACCGAGCAAGAAGAAAAGAAGGAAAATGAAGAGTTTGAAGAGTTCAAAAAAAGAATTAGCGAGAAGGGGTATGTCGATACCGAAGCCGTCGATGAATACTGGAGAAACAAGAAGGTTGATGACGATGAGAAGTTCTTGCGTGACTACATTCTCAGTCAAAAGTGGATGACTGACAAGACTAAACTTCCAACCTATGAGGAGATCGTCGATGAGATGGAGCAAGATGAGAAGGATTTGGACAAGCAAGCATTGTACGAAAAGTCATTCAACTTCCGTTTCGAAGAGGCTGGTTCCACCGTGATTGTTTCAAATCCACGTAATCCAGAGGACTCTATGCGTCGTAGTACATCCAAGCGTGCTGAGAAACGTGCTAAGAAGCGTGAGAGACAAGAACAAGAGAAGATTCAAAACGATGAGAAGCTCAAGAAGTTTAAGAATGAAAAGAAGAAGGAGATCCTCGAGAAGCTAAAGGAGATCAACGAAATTACAGGATCTACAGCATTCAATTTGTCAGATGCCGATCTCAAGAAGATGGACCCATCGGTACTCATGAAAGAGTTGACATCATCAAAGAAACAAAAGACCAGTCACCAACAAGAGGAACAGTATGACGAAAACTATGAAGGAGATGGACAAGATTATGGTGGTGAATATGACGAAAACTATGAAGGTGAAGAAGGAGGTGACGGAGACCAATTCAGCATAAATCAGCTCATTGAGGGTGGATACTTTGATGATGATGAAGGAGACAACGAAGAATGGGACGACGAAAGAATTCAACGTGAAAAGAAAGAATTGGAGTCAATGTTGGATAACTACTATGGAATGGATTATCAAGATATGGTAAGTATTCCAATACTGGTTGGAATCACAGTGCAAACACTAATCCAACTTTTTAGATTGATGATACCCCAGTTAGATTTAAATATACTAAAGTCGATGCCGACGACTATGGAATATCATTGGATGATATCTTAATGAAAGATGATAAAGAATTGGAAAAGTTGGTTCCTCTCCAAAATATAGCACCATACTTCAACCAAATGTACCATGGTCAATCCACCAAGCACAAGCGTCAATTTGCACATCCATCGAAATACCACACCTGGTCCTCCAAGACTTTTGTTCCAAAATCAGCCAAGAAATCAAACAACAACAACAAACCTACCAAATCAGGATTTACTGCTAAATCAGACAGCAACTCAACAACAACAACTTCCACAACTAAATCCAACAACCATAATAATAATAATAACAAATTTAATAATAACAAGAGCAATGAAAATACTGCTGATGGAGAATTTAAGAAGAAGAGAAAGAATAAGAACAAGAATATTTTAAAACAATAAACAGATAGATAAATAGATAGTTCTAACAATATTATCTTATTGCTATTATTATAATTGATTAGTTGTGTATTGTTATTTATTTTTTTAAATTGAAAGTGCAGCCAATTTATCTGTGATATCGTCGGTTTTTTTCTTCTTGAATTCTTCTTGTCTATCTTCGTACTCTTCGAGAGAAATTACTTTGTGTTCTTCAGTGTGGTTGTGCTCGTCTCCTTTACCGTCGTCAAGACAGTCTTGGCAGATGACAACAGCACAGTCGATACAGTAGAGTTCTGGTAGGTTATCAAGACACCATTGACAGTCGGAGATTTGTTCAATTGTTTCACGTGCCTTCTTTGAGGCTTCGAAACGTGCCTTTAAGTGGAGATCGAATTGTTCTTTACGGATGGTTGGGAGGTCGTATTTCGAAATATCGTAGTTTGCTGCCTCGTTAATAATGGCTTCGTATTGCTCTTCCTTGATGTTGACATTTTTGTAGTCCAAAACCAATAAGCTGTATAGTTGATTTGGATTGTTGGCGGCCAAGATCTGTTCGCTCAATACTCCTATCAAGGAGATACCGAAGCAGAGGAGGAATTCACGTCCCTTTTCAAAGAAGAGATCGTAGAAACGGAAGAGTTGACGGTATGGAAGACAGTGTACACAAAGTCCAGAGAACCAACGTTGACAAAAAGTTGCTGGATCGATCAAGTTATCTGTAAGGTGCTTCTTTACTTTTGGATGGAAGTCACCCAACAAATGATAGAATGTGAAAGCTTCAATACCGAAATCGGTTGCTTCATGCTTCCAATAACCAGGCAACATGGTGTTGATCTTTTGTAGTGTTGCAATTGCTTGGAATTCATCCATACCCAACATCAAGAAACTAGCAACATATGAAATACTCTGTTGATAATCTCCAAATCTAATAAAATAAAACAATAGTTAATGACCAATTCCGTGAGCTGCATGGACAGAAGCTACTACAATAGTCCAATCTTTAAAGATGTCTAGTTGCAACTACTTACTGCTTATTCAAATAATTTAAGATTCTAACGAATTTTGCTTTACTCTCATCGTTTTGGAATGTTCTCTCTGCATCCAAAACAAAGATACGTTGTGGTTCTTCTTTTCCATAATCGACTTCTTTGATTTCGCTATCTTTAATTCCAATGGTTTCTCTCCATTTATCCATTCGGGCAATAATCTGTTAGAATATATAAAAGTATGTTAATTACCATGTTATTCATTCGAACATTACACATATCATACATCATCCAATCTATTGTTGCAAAATACTCAGTAACTCACTAAATAACTAGTTATCTAGTAGCCCACCACTCTTCTCACATCTTCGACAACAACCTCTCTCAGCATTCATGAATACAGGAATACTACAGTTAATAATTACCTTATCTACACCCTGTTCCTTAATGAAACCACGGTCCAAACGCAACAATGGTTGTTGACATTCATCATCCCAAAAGTTTTCCAATCTTAACATTGTTATTACAAACTAATATATTATATAAATATTATAATAATAAATAGACGATTGTTCTAAATATTTCTTTTAAAAGATAAAGCTTCAATCCTTGAAACAAAAAAAAAAAAAAAAAAATACAAAATTCAAAAATTAAGTTAAAATTGTGTTGTGGAGCTGGTTTCGATTCAGCAAAAAGTTGGCACCAAAATAGATGGTGTGAATCAAGTAAAGAAAGATAGAGATAAAGTTAGAAATCCATCCACCCATATAATCAAAAATCCACTCATCAAGAAGATGAATCACTTTATCAAATAAGTTTGATTTCAATTTTTAGATAAACTTTTAGAGTTTCATATATGTTAACAAAAGTTTAGTAATTTCGAACAATTCTTAGCAATCTTAAAAGAAATGAATGATTCAAAAGAACTAAGATGGTACATTCTTATCAAATCAATCTTCTAATTTAGAAAATATGATAATAGTGCTGGTTCTCTACTTCCAGATATCTGGAAGGTACCAGTACCATTGTAAGGTATCTATCACCCCACAGGAATTGAGAGGTACTAACTTAAAATAAAAAAATATCTTTGACACAATTGATGGTGGAGTAAATTTAGGTATCTCGTAAATTTCAATTCCACCTTCGACATTTGGTTTCAAGCCAAGATGAGGTTGAATTTGAATCAAGATGAGATACCATTTTGTTGGTCAAAATGTCAACCGATTTGACACTCCAACCATAATTCCAACTTTATTATAAAAATTTTATTGAAAAAAATCACTTTTGCCGACTTTCATATTTTGCAAAAAGATCTAAACCGAGCACCACAATGCCCATCTCCATATGTGTGTAGGGTAGGAGAGACCCAATCCACTTGATTCATTAATGTTGATTTGCGTATAAAATCTACAAAGTTCCCAGAATTAAATAGATTTATTGATTGTAGGGAGTCATCAGTTTTTATTATATTCTTCTTATTCCTTCATTACATGTATACAACAATAAATATTATTAGTTTTTATCTCTATAATAAATATATTCTATTCATATTAGTATTATTATCCCTAGGCTTTATAAATGTAAATGGATTAAGTGTTGAGAAATTTGTATTGATTGGACCCCAATATGTCTCAGACATTGCTTGCAGAAATGTTAATTACAATGTGAAATTAAATCACAGTGTTCCTATTAATTTCTTTAAGACCCAATCTAAACCATTAATTCTTTCTGTCAAGGTGTTTATGGTGGATATGCCAATCCAGTCAGTACAGCTTGAATTTGGTTCAATCCCATCTGGCACCTTTCCGATCTACCTAAATTTTACCGACAATTCCAACAATCTGTTCACTGTATTTCTTGATAACTATACCTGTAATACAGTGTCTCAGGCTCCTACTATTGACTCTGTCTCCCCATTCTTCTGGAGAAATGATTTTGGTTCGAAATATCCAGGACGTTTGTTCCTAAGGATTAGAAGTCCTCAACCCTATGTCAAATATACTTTGTTAAACAATCCAAACAGTGCTTTCCAAGCTGTAGAGTTGGTTCAATATTCAACTAATTACTATAGAATTGAAATCTCTCCCAATAGAAATTATCGATCTACTGATGGAATATCAATAACAATAGGAATTTACGGTGCATCGAATACCAACTTGAAAACTACTTTTAATATTTCATTCCCATACCCAGAAAATTGTAAGATAAACAAACTATTGTCTTAATTATGTCAAATTAATATTTATTGATATTCTATCTAAAGTTGTTAGAACAACGAATATTCTAGATATATACCCTTTCCCAAAGAATAATACAAGGATGCAAAATGGTGTATTTTGGAGCCGATCCATTAATTCTATAGTTAGTTCTATTGAAGTTAATTCAAGATTGATGATATATTCGAATATTCCACCAGTTTCTCAGTTCATTCCTTTACTTGGTAGCAATGACAATGGAATGTATAATATGTACTTTACTGTTGATCCACCTCTTACGGACCAAATTGGCACATACAGTCTTTATTGTAATGATTTGAGCTCCACATTGATTACCAACTTTACATTTGATTTGAAGATTTCGCCACCTTTTAATATCAAAGCAACATCATTCTTGGATTCAGAAGTTGGTGAATTAATCTCACAGATCACATACAACATCTCTGATGTACACCAGTTTTTCTTCAGAAAATCAATTCAGATGGACTTCCCAATGGGTTACATCACTGACAATATAAATGGTGGATACAAATACAGTTATTCAGTTATTGGCTCCAAGTATACACAGCAATATGTGTTCTTGGTTTCTTATGAAAATCTAGGTGGTGGAGTATCCATAGATTCACCAACACCAGTAACACCAGTACCAGATCAAGAGAAAATTATTGAAGTTGAATTCAAGATATTTTCATCATATTCTTTTGTATTACGCTTAAAAATCCAGAACAAAGGACTTTTCAATATATGGAATCTCTACAACAAAGACATGACATTTGTGAACATGATAGAAACAAACAGTAATACCTCTGTATTTGAATGTGAATTCTCATATTTATTGCCAACAAGTCAAGTCCTTTCTCAACCATACTTCTCTAGTACAAACGCAATAGGTGATCTTGCACAATTTAATTACGATGTAAAAATGATAAATACCAATTTAGAAGTACTTCCTCTTGTTCCTCCTGGATTTACATGTATGTAGCGCATATGTTTAAACAAGTATCTTTATATATTTCTCTAACCTTGTACTTTATAGTAAATTTCTCTGCCGAAGATATAACCTATTTCAAATTTGTTCCTAACAATATAGATGTATCTAATGGAAATGGCTATACTGAATTGCACTTCAATATTTCCAATATCGATGTAAATGGAAATCCTCAAATTTATTTCCCAACTCCAATTACACCAGTGGATATAATAGATGAATCTTTAATCTTTTCAGGTTATTATGATAGCACACTGAAGATGTACAAAATTCCTATCACCATCAAATCATATCTATTCACTAGAAGACTTCCCTACTATCTATTTGGCATAAAGTTGCTTGAAGATGGATTTATTTCTTCAATTGTTGGTTCCGAGGCTTATTTAAATGTTTCAAGTTCATGTAGGTTGGTTATTTAATACAATAGTTATGAAAACTAACTTCAATTTTAATTTAGATGCTGATGAATTTGGACCAATTGTAATAGAAATTACACCATTTGAAAGTAATGTAAAAGTAGAAAATAACAATGTTACAGTTGGATGGACCATTGTTATTATGGATAGACCAAGTGGTTTTCATAGAGGTTTGGCTGTAATCACATCAAAGTATGATAAGTCTCCTATGAATATATCATTTACAGTATTTGATGCAATAGATGGTAATGAGTTCTCAGGAACATATAGAATTGCTTTTCAAATTAATTCTCAATGTAGATCCGATGAATATACTTTGGATTTAATCTTGTATGATTACAACGATAACAAAGCAACTTCATTCTTTAAGGACTATACTCCATCTACTTCTCCATTTATTTATATAAATGGTACACCTAGAGAGTCATTATTAAAAATCAATGTCGAATGTCAAAGTAAATATTAATAGCAAAGTTGAATGAAATTCGGTACTAATTACTATTTTTAAGCTCCAAGAGATACTAAAAATCCAGAATTGGTATCATTAAATTTCACGAATCAAATTGATGTAGGAGATCTATCAAGAAGATTCCAAGCAACAATTGTTGTAAGAGATCAAGACGGTGGATCTGGAATCTCATTAAATCCTGTCAATTCTCCTGTGCTATACTTAGTATCTGGCTCAATGTATTATCATCAACTTAGATCCAAATATGTTGGAAAGAATGGTGAGAATTCGATTTTTAAAATAGATGAACAACTTCCGTTCGGATTTGGTATAATATTTGGAAAAATATTGGTCAATATCTATGGTATTACAGACAACTATAAAAATGTAAATGGTTTCAGTTCTGTGGACTTAAAGTCGCTTGGTTTCCCGTATTATGTAAACACCACATACAATCTTGTACAACCATATCTTGTATCATGTAGTAATGTGCCATCTTCCGGAGGAATCGCTATTATCAGGGGATACAAAATGGGCAATTTAACAACATCAGAATGGAAAGTAAACTATGGAATGGGTTATGAGACTGTAGTCCCAGAGTTTGCAACTAGTGTAGTAGTTAAACTTCGACTTAAGCCATTCAATAAGAATATTACTGTTATAGATTATTACAATGGAGTTCCATCGAATGTCTTAACTATTTCACCTTATAACCCCCAACCATATCCACGCCCTACTCCTACTCCTTCTCCTACTCCTGTGTATCCTTGCCCAGGAACTCCTAAATGCTTTGATAACGGTGAATGTACTCCCAATGGATGTGTATGTAGACTACCTTGGTATGGTGAGTCTTGTAACTCGAAGTCGATCATCATTCCAAATCCGTTCGACCCATCAGATACACCAACCACCAACAGTACCATCAATGATCCAGCTGGAATCTTTTCAAGTGCAATAGCCATTACTTCACTTAGAGAGAAGAGTTTTGACCAAACCATCCTTAAAGAATACCAATTCATAAGATGGACATTCACCAATCTTTCGGATATTGATGTCATTCAGTATCAATATAGTACACCAATTGGTGGTAATCAAACAACAGTTGTGAGAGTATTCCTTCAATTCTTCCAAGAGGAAACCAACATAACATTTGCTGGACAAAATCTTACTATGGCTCCATTCTCCATTAAATATTCAATTTCACTGTCACCCTATACCTTTTCCAATATTTTGAATACTCTGGAATTGGTCATGTCTGCAACAGCGGCTTCTTCAGACTCAGAGTCTTGCTCAATGAATGAATATGGTTATTCAAGTGATGACTCAAATGCTCTTCAATGGATAAAACTAAGAATTGGAGATAAAAGTTTATATGGTCGTTTCCTTTCAACTGGAGTTATTGACGGTCGTATCACAAAAGTATCCAATTCTGTTTTGGATGGATCTTCATTGGAGTTTCCACAAAACAATCAAACTTTAAGCACCTTTGTTGGTATGGGTATTCCATTCTATAGTCAATCCGTTATCATTGATCCAGACTTCTCAGTGTTATTGGACAGTGATAACCAAAATGCCAATGCATGCAAATCTAAATCTACTGGACTGTCCAATAGTGCGAAAATTGGAATTATTGTGGCTGGATGCTTTGTTGCAGTAACAGTTATTGTAACTGCAACTATTGTTTACATTAAAAAAGAAAAATCAACAAAGAAAATAGAAGCATTGAATTAAAATATGATAAAAATAAACAATGATTTTTAAAAATTTGGATGATACTGATATATTAGTTGTTTTTTTTCTTTTCCTATTTTCCAGGTTTTTTGTTGATTTTGTGTTTTGTATTCATATCCAAATGAAATATTGAGCACCAGATTGGGGATATCGCAACCAGAGATGGTGAACATGTTCCAGTCTTTTTTTGAACTCATTGACAGCAACTGTGGTGGCTGATTTAGCAGTGCCTTTGGAAGCTAGCCATAAACAGAGATTATGCTACTATTTAAAACGAAATGTAATTGCATCTTTTGTAAGAAAGTTTTTCTGAATGATGCATACGGGATCAGAAGAATAAGCAGATATCTCCCTTTTGGCATAGTAGGTAAAACCACTGGTTACATCTTGGCTACTCTAGTTACCGCATGCGTTCTAATTTTAATAAATAGAAAAATGCGTTGTCCGGGAATCGAACCGGGTCTCCTGCTTGGTAGGCAAGAATTCTGCCACTAGACCAACAACGCTTTTTGTTGAAATTGACTTTTCATATTATATTATAAATTTAATGAATTGAACTTTTATGTTTAAAAATCCTTATTTTAAAAAAAAAGACACGGAGAAGTAATGATTTTAGAAATATTTTTTAAATTTTAAGAAGTGAAAAGCTTTTTTTTTTTTTTGTATTTGTGATGGAATGATAAAATTTATTTATATATAAGAATATTCGTTAGAATTACTTATAGATTGACCAAAATAGTTATAAGGACTCTGTGATGGCTGTGAATAAGTATGTGGTTGATCAAGTTGTTGTGACTGTAAAATATTAATATTATTTGGAACATAAAGGTTATTTTGTTGTGAATGTTGAAGTAAATAATCTTCGACTTGTGGATTTGAATAACCAATTTGTTGTTGATGCTGTCCATTTGCAATAAAACTATTTTGTTGCTGCTGTTGCTGTTGTTGCTGCTGTTGTTGTTGCTGCTGTTGTTGTTGATATTTATAATAATTATGTTGCTGAGAATTATGTTGCTGATGTTGTTGTTGTTGTACTTGTTGGAGTTCATATGAGTTTGAATCAACACAATATTGAACACCATTATGTGTTAGAACAACTGTTGGAGAACCAATATTGGAGCTATTCTTTTGATAGGAAGAATAGAAAGGGAAATTTGGATCAGAGGGAGCTAGATTTGATGTAAGAACTGGAACCACCTGGTAATCTTCAAAATTTTTCATGAGACCCGAGCTGTTGGAAGGACTTCCAGTGGAACTACTGCTATTACTGTAGTTTATCCGATTGGTATCTTTGGGAGACTGAATAGAAGAAAGCTCATCACATCCAAGCCTTTGTTTGTCTAGGTTGTCATAGCTACTGTACATACTTCCGGCGCTTGGGGTGCTGCTGCTACTATTGCCACTCTGTGCGTGAGTATAAAAGGCTGTCTTCGAGTAGTGAATATTAGGCTCACTGTTTGACATATTCTTTCTTTTGATATTGAGTAAATTGTTTTGGATACCGGAAAACTTCGCTTCAATGGGTTGGTAAGAGTTGGCGACATTTGTTTTGGACTGTTTGTATTGGAATGAATTGGAGATGACAGCTGATCTTGTTGATATAGAAATAATTGTTGTTGTTGTTGTTGTTGAGTAGTTGAGTAATGAATACTTTTATCATCCATTTTTGAACCTACAATAGTATTGTTTTTCTTTAAGAAAGCAGAAGTTGAATTATCCTGATTCATTAATGAGAGTGGAATTGATGCTTGTTGAAGTGGTGGAGAAGAAGTGTAGATTTGAGATGTCTTATTGTTGGTACTATTGGGATTGGTTTTGCTACTGTTGTTGATACATGGGACTATATACATATTGTTGTTACAATTGGAGGTTGTAGTGGTATTATTATTACTATTATTATCATTGAATGGAAAGATAGGAGAAAAATGATAGGATTGTTTGCCGTTAATGTTACTGGTATTACTATTATAGTTGTTGGAGTTGGTAGGACTATTAATAAAATCAATTGGCTGGGAACATGGGACCATGGTAGTCGCATCCTCTGGGTATTGTTTGTTTGGAGAGCTATATAATCGGAATCCATGGTTGGGCGGAGTGGCTATGTCCGAATGAGGCGATGTACTAAAACTATTGGTAGGAACTTGACTTGATATCAGTATTTTTGTTGGAGAAACAGAAGCTTGTGTTGTTTGATAGAACAGGAAAACTATTACTGCCATTCAATGACATACCACCGATATTAGGACTAGAGATAGGAGTATTACCGGAATATGATTTTAATTGAAATGAAACTACCACCCCACTTCACTCTGCAGGTGAGTTGTTGGCAAGTATAGATGAAGCTCCATTAGGTGGTTGTTAATTTTCTTTTCTCTTTTCTTTCTTGGCAAATCATAGCAAGTGTGGCCAATCTCTTGTTTAACACATCTTGTGCAAGGACGTTGCTGATCACAAGCAACCTTTGAATTTCTACAATTTAGACAAGCACGTCTGACTCTTTTAATCATTTCCTTGAGTAATGAATACTTTGCAAACTGAAGGAATTGGATTAGAGGAAATTGTATTAATATGATTTTTAGTTTGGTTTTTCTTGGAGTTTCCTATAGGCAGCCAATAGATGATAAAGTCTAAGAAACTATTAAAGCAACAAATGGTTATTATATTTTGATTGTTATTGTTTTTGAAGTGTCTATTTGAAAATGGAAAATGAATTAGTAAACTGATGGTAATGATAAACGGTATTTTATATATAATTTGTAGAATGGAAATTCAGAAATATACACTAGTGACAATTGGGGAAATAAAGTTTTAAGATATAAATTATCAACTGAAGTGTTCAGTTTGATCGAAATTGGTTAGTTTTTCAGTTTCTTAACTGTTTTTTGATTCCTACTGCATTTAATAGTATCAGATAAAGTTTTACAAAATATTGCATTGTTCCTTAGCAACTTTTAAGTCATGAATGAATAAGGAAAAAGCATTCAAAGATGAAATGGACTTTATAGGATCGTTAACAAGATGCAACATTACTTGAATGTTATGGCATCAACTTCTAAACAACTACAATGGATGATTTTAAAAACTTTTGTAATAAGATCCTTTGTTTTTAAAGTAAGTTACTAAGCTAATAAATAAAGTGACAACACCAAAAGATAATTCCTTAGAGATAAAACCAAGTTTTCTAACTGGCATGTTACACAGTGTTGGTAAGCTTTGTCATTTCAAACAAAAATGAATTTGTGGTGTTGGTATTTAAATTAATTTATATCTGGAAATAAAAATGACAACTAGAACTGAACAAAAACAACAACAACATTTTATATGAATTAATTAATTACCATATTATTATTATTAATATTATTATTAATATTATGTTGTTATTGTAGTTGTAGTTGTTTGGGAAGTGGAAATGGGTTTATGGACTAAGTTTGGTTATAACCAAAAATGATAATGTTATGATGCTAAAATTAACTCTTGTTATTTCTAGATAAATGATAAATGAAATCTTGTTGAAGAAAAATAAAACCAAATATTATGATATGGAAGCATACAAGCATATTGAGAATATAGGATGTTTCTTTCTATATGTTTTTGATTTTTAATTACATTTATTAAAGATGGAGGAGGGAAATTGAATTTTGATGTAATGAATTCATTAATGTCTGACATCATAAGAGGTGATATTTAACATATTTAAAGTACTTGTAAACCAAATTCTATGCCAAATCAAATGATGAAATATGATCTAGTTGATTGAAATGTGGGATGTTGTTGGTAAAGTAATGCAAAAGTAAGGGTAACAAATCAAAAAACGAATAATAATAATAATATTGAAAATATTAAAAAGATAGGTATTTAATATTGATCGAATCAGGTTTGTTGATCGAGTGGTGTGGGTGTTTTGCTGATTGATTTTGCTACTGTGTGTGGAATCATCATCAAAAAAATGATGTATACTTTCGTAAGTGGTGTGTGAGTAAAGAGAGTTGAGTGCTAGATGACATCAATCGACAGCATATCAATTAAAACTATGTAGAAAATATCTATAAAGATTAGTTGTTGTTAATTGTTTTATTTCCCAAACAAAAACCAAATACAATAATTTGGAAAGCTTTGGTGGTGGTAGAGTTTTGATAGATCATATATATTAATTTCGACAAGATATAATTAATCTTCCTCATTGATAAGCTAATTTTACTATTAACTCAACAACAAACAAACTAAATAGTTTATATTACTTTTTTTTAATTGGAATATATATTATATATCTAATTGACTAATTAACTGATTGACTGATTGACTAACATTAATTTTCAATTTCAATATTATTGGTATTTGGTTTGGTGATGGTATTGGATGAAGCTATCCAATTACTTAAAATGATAAACTATATAATATTTAAAATATTCACTCTACACGTTATTACTTTTTATAAAAGTGTATTATTATTGTTGTTGTTGGATATTTTAAATTGAATTTTACTAAAAATAAAGAAACCAACATATATATGTTTACTAAAGTTATAAAAAATAAAATTCTATTGATTGATAATATATTATTGATGCATGAATAAGTGGCACAAAAGTCCATATCGACATTTAAATCTACATCAAAATAAACACAATTACATGCAAGTTAGAAATGAATGAATTAAATCATCATTTAATTTAAATAAAATTATCATTATTTTATAGGTATACCATCTCATAACATAAATGATAACAACCAAACATAAATTAAAAAGGATTGTCCACAGACCTACAGTCAAATTCAATCAATCAATCAATCAATCACAATCAATCACAATCAATCAATCAATCAATTATATTTGTGATTATCCAATCCAAAATATAGTTGGCTTGACTTTAAGAAATGAATATCTATCTTTGTTGTATGAAAGTTCTGTTTTTTTCGATTTGACATAAGTAGGTTGATCCATCACAAAGGTCATTGTTAGAACAGTTAATGAGCCTGAGATATCATATCAATCAGAGTGATACCATAACAAATGAATGAAATACTTGATTAAGTACTGCTCTTTAGTGGTGTTGTATATGTGGTAGATATTGTTGTTATTGTGGTATATTAAAATCAATTGAAACATATTATTATTTAGATGAGAAATAACATTAATAATCATGATTAAATAACTTCCATCATTTGAAAAGTCCAATTTAAATTCCAATTATTCAGTTATATTATATATTAGAGAGTAAAAGTAGTTGAGTAATTCGTAAGAACGATTAAATGATATCATATGACTCTATTCACACATCATCATCATAAATGTAAATCAATAATATTCACACACATAAACACACATACCACTTTGATTAAAATCTCTGGTAAACCATATGTTGCCACTACTTTTCCTGACCACACAACACTTCCACATTTAACACTTCATACAACACAACACAACACATAACCACAACCACCAATCCATCAGACATTCAATGTCAATCGGTCAATCACAAAAATAAACAAACTAAGAAAAGATTCCATGAAATTTAGTAAACAATATGATTTTATAAACATGTTTTAAAGAAAGTGTAATCATACAAATAATCAATCTTCTATCTATTATTATTGATCAACAATAATAATAACAACAACAATAGCTCCAATCCAACAATCTTAAATCTCTAATTGGAATATACAAATCTTCTTAGTTGTTAAAATTTAATTATTATTATTGTTGTTTGTTGTTGTTTGTTGTTCTTCTTATTCTTCACTTTATATGGATCATATAAATTAAAATATGTATGGTGGACTACAAATTGATGATTTTGATGGTTAGGATCAGGAGGTTGATGATGCATGATTGTAATCAAATTGAAATTGTAATTTGGACATGTCAAAATACAACATGACCATGCCATATCACAATGATGATCGAATTAAAATGTATTCTATAACATAAACCTGCTTACTTTGACTTTGAATATATATTATGATCTGTTTCGTCTGGGTTAAAGTCAGTACCATCTTGTTTAGATTGTTGTCAACAATCCAGCAACCATCTTATTAGCGTGCCAACAGCATCATATACAATACAACACACCACAAAAAGAAATAACATAGAGAAATTTAATTAATTAATAGTGTCAAGCATGTAATGATCATTTCCAAGCCAAAATGGATGTCTACACATTTATAGAATCAAATGGTGGACTGACGTAATATTTAGAAATTTATTTATTTCTATCTATCGAAATACGATCGTACTTTGACAATCGCTAAGTTAATTCAAAGGGTGGGTGTTACCTAAGGTGGGTAGAGCATACATAATTATGTTGCCAAGTCTAATTGATCTTTAAATGATGATGTGATAAAACGATGGTGATTAAATACTTTTAATCTGGCATAGTTTCTTTTGTGATGCTGGTCAACAACATGATATTATAATAATAGAATGCTGAGAATGATATGCCATTATTGGCACACTGTGAAAACTGTCGAACAATAAACAATACCTTCATATTGATTGTGCATTGACATAGCTATTTTTCTGTTTATATTGATAATGATACAACTGGATCTAACTATTTAAAGGTGGAATGTCCAGTTTTGATCACTCTTGTTAAGGTTTCTATATCTATTGATCTCCTTAATACCAGCATCAACTTCAGCCAACAATAATCCAACTTTTCTTATTAGTTTCGTTTCTATTTGCTCTAAAATCTGGTTTATAATATGATTAATAAATGGAAACAATATTGCTATCATAATTTACATGCTCTCTATTCTATCCAACTATATTAATAATTACCTTCTTTTACTAAAATCAATAATCTATCTCTACTTCTTGATGGATATTTTGGAAGATGTTTAATTAGAAATCTATATTTACTTAACATTGTAGCTGTCATTTTGTATGTATGTATGTATATATGTATTTATTTATATCTTATGATTAGTTTGATATATAAAGCTTATAAGTCTCAAGTTATGAGTGCTTTGGGACATGAATATCACCATTAAAAGTGTTGATTAAAAAAATGCAAAATAAATTAATTTAAGCAAATTTTGATTTGATTTAAATAATTTAAAAAATTGATATTTTTTTTTTTTTTGACGAACGAAAATTGTTTTTAATTTTTAATAAAACAACAATTTTAGAAACGAATCAAAAATCCTTCAGTAATACTTTGTTGACTTGGTTGCATTGATTAATAATAATAATTCTAAATAAAAGTCAATTAACAATTAATAAATAATGGAATTCTCTTTAATTCAACAATACTTGAAGCAAATGGCTTCTCAAAGTCATTAAACAGTCTTAAGGAAGAGGCCAAGAAACAAAATATCAAATTAGATAACACCGCCAATAAAGATGTTACTTTGGATCAACTTGTCAAGTTTTGGCAAGAGTATGTATATACTGTTGCTGCTGATGCTGTGCTGATGCTACTGCTATTGAGACAGCTTACTAATCGATCATTACCAAAATAGAAACAACAATAAATCAAATAATAATAAGAGAAAGTTAGAGAAGAAGATGATGATGAAAAGGTAGAAGAGAAGAAACAAAGGTCGAGCAAAAGGATAGCGAGTCTGAGTCTGAGAAGGAAGAGAAAAAGGAGTCTGAGGATTCCGATTCAGATAGTAGCAGTGATTCAGATTCAGAGAGCAGCAGCAGCGATGATGCTGACTCTGAGTCTGAAGAAGACAAGAAGGATGATTCAGATGATAGCAGCAGCGAGAGTGAAGATGAGAAGAAGTCATCCGATGCCGAGTCAGATGAAAAATCAGAGGTTGCAACTGAAGCAGCTGCCAAGAAAGAAACCAAGAGCGATAGTTCAGACTCATCTGATTCCGATTCTTCCGACTCTGAAGATGAAAAGAAGAAGAGTGATTCATCATCAGAGTCAGATTCCGACTCATCCTCATCATCATCATCATCTTCTTCCTCAGATTCCGAATCAGAGGATGAAAAAGAAAAAGAGTGATTCATCATCATCAGAATCCGAAGACGAGAAGAAAAAGAGTGATTCATCATCTTCCGAGTCAGATTCATCATCATCATCAGAATCAGAAGACGAGAAGAAAAAGAGCGATTCATCATCAGAATCCGAAGACGAAAAGAAAAAGAGTGATTCATCATCCTCAGAGTCAGAAAAAGAAGAAAAGCCAACAAAGAAAGTAGAAAAGCAAGTTGAAGAGGAAAAAGAAGATAAAGAAGATAAGATGGAAGTAGAATCAAACAACTCATATAACAACAACAACAATAATAATAATAATAACAATAATAAGAAACCAAGACAACAAACACCAAATGCACCATTTAGAAGAGTTAGAGAAGAGATGTAGTTATGGATAAGCATATGAAGACAGCACAAAACATCTTTACTGATGTATGGGGTAAGAAGATTAACAATCACATGGACAAATATCGTGGAAAGGGTTTCCGTACTGAAAAGACAAAGAAGAAGAGAGGCTATTCCAACTGTCAAATTAGCCACGAAATCAGCAGCTACAAATATCCAAGTGACGATGAATAGACTATTTGACAATCTTTTTAATCGCCAATAAAACAAAGTAGAATTTAATAATAATCGTCTACTACCATCCTCTATTTTATTATTATTATTATTACTATTACTATAGTTCTATCTTCTTTAAGTAGTTGGTTGTGTGAAGTTTCAGTGCTTCCAAAAATGTATCGATCAATTGGTGTGGTTTGTCATCACGTGCTGTTATTTTCGAACTGATGGTGTCATCCATTGCCAACAACTGGATTTTGCGCGTGATTATTGGCAACATCAATAAAGTTAGTACAAGATTACCATCTGCCATCAATGAATGAATGTCCGTTGCTGTTAGACTTACCATGGGCTGTAAAGATTTTCCTGATCTTTCATATTGTTCAAAGAGGAGAAAATATATCATGATCAATGATGTGTGAAACGAAATTGTTGCAATAGCTCTCGGCCATTGACATTTCTTTAAGGTATCCTCTGGCTCTGGTGTAGCATTTATCTCTAAGAGTGTTTCCAATTAGAATCAACTCTTTGGTGTGGTCGCCAATAGGAGACATTTTCGCATCTAGCCCAGTTCTAAATGGATTAAATCTTGTTTTGGAGATATATACAACGGACAATAGAATACACACTAAAAATACAATTACTATCTTTTTCATTTTTATATTTGTTAATCAATGAGATCTAAAAATCTGATTTCTGGTTCAAAATTTTGTTTGGTCATCGGCTAAAGAGATCTATCTGGTAATTTTAAAACTTAATAGATAGATTTATTTAATATTTCTCTATCTATTAAGTTTTAAAAATGAATTAAATCATCAAGAATTTGAATTTAAAAAGTAGATATTAGTTTAAAATGAAAAAGAAAATATATGGCAACAATTAAAAATGGTGGATATAAAAAGGACACCTTAGCCAAGTGGTTACGGCGATTGACTAGAAATCAATTCCCTTCGGGGGCGCAGGTTCGAATCCTGCAGGTGTCGAAATCTTTTTGAAGAAACTTCCGTATGCGGGAAGAATTTTTTGGTGAAGTTATACTGGGAAGTTATGCTGGAGATGTGAGGGGTCTTTACATGGATGATTAAAAAAAAAAAAAAAAAAAAAAAAAAAAAACTCATTCTCATCTTTGGTAGATAAAATCATTTAATTCCTCAAGAAATTACACTTGATGGTTTTGGACATCCTATTAAATATAACATTTTTGTTATTCCTTTAAAAATAACCATCAACTATAAATATCCTATCTACCAGAGGATAAAGACCAGTTCCTGCTAAAGATCAACCAGTCATTTTAACATTTTACAACTTTTTTCAACTCTCTATGAATCTTACATAGTAAAAATATATATTAATTTATATTTTTCTTATTAAAGCAAATCTTTGAAACATAGAAATTTTATGTCGGAACCATGACATGTATAACTTCTAAGTAATATTCGATGCCCTAAGGACTTTACTGACAACTATACTTACAGTGTTGATGAGCTCACTTGATTTCGAAGAAAATATTGTACTCACAAGGGTATCACCAACGGAAAGCATTTTCAGAGGAAAAACTTCACTTTTTATCCATTGTAACTTTTGGATGGATTGTGATTTTAATTTACACATTAAACCTAAGGCTACGTGCTGACAAAAAAATATCTACCAACCAATCTCTGCTTCCAAATATATCATAGTATCAATGATGATTTAAAATATTTATAACTATCTGAGTGTCTAATTTATTGTGTCTTCTTTGTGGTTGTTCTATTTCCACCTTTCTTAGTATAGGCTTTTGCGTAGAATGCACCAAAGAGGAAGAGCATTGAGAACATGTAGATAATCATACCGTAGAACATCCAACGTGGGAATGGACAATCATGATACAAAACATAAACGGATGATACTAAATTTGATAACGAATTGAATCAACTGTAATTGTGTCAAATAACGCTACAGATGAAGATAAATATTAGATTCTTAATTAATTACTTTGTTGGTATTGCCTAAACTTACCTTCCACCAGACATCGATCTTCAAGGCTGCCAATAAGTAATAACCATACATGACTACGTGAATGAATGAGTTGATCATTGCTGAGAAATATGCATCACCACCTGGTGTCCAGTTGGCACCGATCCACCACAAAAAGAAAATTGAAGAATGATGATATACATGCAAGAACTAAATTTTGTTGGGATATCAATGGAGTCAATAAAAATGTGTACACGTGGCCTGGAAAGAGTGACTTTTCAACTTACAGAAACTTGATCGAACTCTTTCTCAAAATCATAAATACAGTATCCATCATTTCAATTGACTTTGAGAAAAAGAATAACCAAAGGACTTTTGCCATCTGAATTGGATAGGTCAAACGGGAACAGTGTTAGAAGTGATTCCGAATGTCCGTTATTGATTTGAATTACTTACACCAAGTCCTTTATCAGAGTAATCTACTGGATTGCACATCAATGAATAATCATTAGTGTATGCTTGATATGCAGTCTCGAGGGTAATGTAAATGCTGATCAGAAGAAGAATGAGGTTGTGCAAAATCAATGGGATTTTTAAATCGAATGGTTTTCTGTTGGCCATTATCTTTTTTACCGACAACAACGAATATCAAATAAGCAGCAATCAAATAGAGCATCTCATTTTGGTCTATTCAAAAATGGCCAATTCATGACTCTTTCATCTATTAAGGTTGTCAAAGTGCATTATCCATGTTAGTTTTCAAATCATATGCAAACGATTAAGGTATTCTCTGTACTAAAGTCCACACTAAAACTCACCTCTTCTAGTTAAGTAATATTCATATCTTTCGACCAAAAAGTCGATATATTCTTTAACGACAGCTGCCATCTTGTATTATTTCTATTGATTGGCTGTTTGATTGATAAATAGTACTGGTCGACTAGAAAGAACAAGCTACTTCTTTAACAATGAAGTCCAAGATAAATATCAAGCTACAAAACAATATCAAATCAAATCAAAAATTACAAAAAAAATGTCGCGCCCTGGGTACAGATAATGAATCAGTCGAATTATGATCAAAAATAAAAACAAAAATAAAATGAAACCACTTTTGTTGTTTGTCAGAGCTTTCCTTTTTCGATCTAAATTGTTGTTGGTCATTTATAATTTGCACCAACAAACAAACAACTCCATCCTAACCCCAACAACCAAACACCCACACACCAAACTTTAAATTGATTTAAACAACTACGAAATCAAAAACAAACAACCAAAATGTTTACTTTAAATCTATTATATCTTTAGGAGGAAGAGTCATACAACTATATTCTATGTATATTTCTTGAAATAAAGGGATGATAGTTGTTGTTGTTTGAAATTGGAGGCGAGGGAAGGATGTGATTGGAGATTGAATGGATTATGATGGGATAGAATTGAAGAGATGGCATATGGGATATATACATGGAAACTGCTGGGATAGAGTACTGCCAGAGATTGGGATGATGATAATGATTGATTGATTGATTGCTAAATTACCTCCTCCATGAAGGTAGACATCTGTTGATTTGATTCATTCTCGATCTCCTCTTGGTTATCGATGTCGACAATGAATGAGTTGATAAGGCATCTATCTTGGATTGGGAGTGCGGGTATGAGCTTCAATGAGATGTAGTCAAACAAGTCCTCACACTGTGCACCTGATTCCATATCATCTTCCAACTTCCTTTTGTGGCAATCCATTGGAACTGGGAATGATATATTGAAAGGGTTCGTTGCGGAGGAGAATATATCGCGGATCCTACGTTCCTTCTCATCAATTTCATCGTCACCTTCCTTATCGTTATCATTGCTGTCATCGTCATCGTCGTTACCATCACCAGCATCATCGTCCAGCCTCATCTTCTTGTTGGTATCATGGGTATGTTTGTTGATGAGAGTTTGAAGGATCGACAAACCAACTGGTCTGTTGACAGAGTCAATGACGCTGATAGTGTCAACTGCTGAAAACCAATAGATGATCCATGATTTTTGATAAATTAGTGAAGAATGAGAAAACAGGAGTGTGATGCTTGGACATTTGGCTTGCAGAAATGAGCTGCAATATTGCTTGGTTCCTGTCTGCTGGCGTTGGCTTCTTGTTCTTGAGCTCAATGGTGATGATGATGTTTTGGTTGACAATTGACATATCATCAACACTGGAGACGATGAAATCTGTGCCACCAATATATCGCTTTCCTTCGCTGAGATATGACATGAGTTGGGAAAGACCATTGACCATGTGGACTGTGAGGCCATGGAAAAGTGATGTGCTTCTTGATCCATGTGTAGCACTTGTCCATGTTGTCAGTTTCTTTCCCAACCCATTGAAACTGGTGCGATTTTTGATTGGCATTCTTGAATTGGTCCAGAACTGTCGTTGGCAGGGGATTCACAGAATGGATTGTCAATGACTTTTCGAGCTTGATTCGATCGATGTGTGAGGTAGCACAGTCCGAGAAGTTGATCTGAATAAAAGATGACATCGGTGAATTTGAGGATGCTTTTCCTTGATATTGGTGAGGGTGTGATCAATCCTATGTAAAACTAGTTGGATACATGTTAATATAAACCCGGTTGATGTGTTTTACTCGCTCTCATTTCTACTTACCATCCTGGTCACCACCTGATCCTTGAGTGTGCATGTTAGTATTGAATGACATTGTTTGAAGTTTGTTTGCTACTTACCAGCTTGATCGCCTTGTGATTGTTGGATTGCTCGGAGGAGATCCAATGCATCAACAAATGCAAAGGAAAAAGGTGGATTCAAGAGACTCTCTCTCGTCAATTCGAAGAGGTGAATGCCAGCGATCCTCTGGGCATACAGGGCATTGATGACACCTTCATCAAAGTTGAGGTCTCGGAGCCATTGACTGACTTGCTCTCTAGTTGACGTTTTGGTGATTTTTTGTTGGGCTGACAGTTGATGATGCTTGTTCCTTTTGAACATCTTGGCCAGTTGATGAGGTGGACGTCATCGGTTGTGATTGAGACATCTCACAGTTGTGTTACAATTTATTTTTCATTTAACCTATGATGTGGAATTGATATTATTATTATGATGTCAATTAAAATATTTACAGTTTATAATAACAACAGTAATAGTAACAATAGCAAATGAACCCATCAAATCTATAGACAATATTACTGGTATATTTTAATTAAACTTTAAAAAAAAGTTGTTGTTACTCATATATTTTTAATAGATCAACCTGTTGTAGATCTTGAATCTAAAACAGCAATACTAAAGCCATCAAAGAACCACCAAAGAAAACAGTTACTACAAAGAAAGCGAAAAGTACCAAAGAAGATCTCCCGCTTCCAAAGTTGATGACGAAGTAGAAGATGAAGTAGGAGATGGGTCTAATGAAGAGATCAACGATGAAGATATTGATCAAGGAAAAAGTAAAGTAACCAATCCTAAAAACAACACTATCTAAAACATTTGGAAGAGAGCGAAAATCAACCAGAAAAACTAAATAAATTATTAATACTTTCAATTTATGCATAGGAATTGAGATTTTTGCCGGTTTGTGACAAACTCCATAGTATTTATTATAACACACACATTAATTGTGAAAGAAAGATCAAAAATCTTTAGGAAGATAAAGACATCAAATCCTTGATCGGAATTAGTGAATCATCGTTTAAACCATTAAGCTTCACCATCAATTTCCATGTTCCAAAACATCACAAGGAAGACCTTCAGTTTGACCTCATAGAAAGTTATTTATTTTCTTAACCTATAAATATTTGGGAGCCTTGAAATCCTTTGTCATCTAACACTAAAATATAAAAAATTTTGAATAGTTTCAAATAGTAATAAATAAAAAATTCTGTTGAATCCTTGCATCATTAAGAAATTAATATGGTAAAATTTAAAAAAACACCCAAGTTGTGAATTTAATCTTTGTTAAATGGAATTTTCATGTTGATCCCAAAACTCAAAAATTATACAAAAGAAATTTATCATTTTTCATTAATTTCTTTTTATTTTTTGAGTATTGGATGAAAAAAGTAAATGAAAGATTGTTGTTAAACTCATAATTATTTTTCATATATATATATAAAAAACAAACAACACACAAAAGATGTCCGATGGTCCAAAATTAAGAGATGCTGCCAAGTCTGGTGATGAAGAGAATGTTAGAAAGGTAAAGAGCCATCATCAATCGTTGAGGTACCCTCAACCATCACTAATCAAAACTTTATGTCCAACTACCATTCAACTAGTTGGCTGCAGGTGGTCCAAGCGTTGTAAACTACAAAGATAAAGTTGGATATACACCATTACATATGGCTGCAATGTATGAATCAAACCGTTCGATTGAATCAATCATCTAAATGAGAAGCCTATCTATCTATCACTACTATGAATGGAATAGAAGTCATTCAGTTGCACCGTGATAGACTGGTTTGATGCTACGAGTTGACAAGTTGTCATTGTTCATGATGATTAATTATGCTACTATCAATATAGGTTTGGACACTCCAATATCTGTCAAATTCTTTTGGAGAATGGTGCTGATAACACTATTCTTTCATCCGATGGTGAGACTGCTGCTGATGTTGCCAAGGTAATTTAGAAATGAATCAATATAAACTTCCAGTCAGCCTGATTCTAACTATCGATTTCTTTAATTAATTACTACTCTAGGGAATGACCATTAGCAACATGATCAATAACTACAAAAAGAATTAAATAGAATTATGTGATTATATTATATTATTTTTCATTATTATTATTATTCAAAAGAATATTCTTTCAACAATCAATACAGTCACGTGCATCAGTAATGTAAAAACCCTATTCACAAGCAATAATAAATCAATACCCTTAATGTTGTAATACTATACTTAAAACTAAAAAAAATTGTATTTGATAATCAATAATAAAATGCCAATGTTAAATAAGGACCGACTGTTACAAGGAGGCTTTAAATAGTGTGGTGATTGTAACAAGAAAGAAGGAAAGATTGATTATTATAATTGAAAAGTAACTTTTATTTATTTAGTTTTGAACAAGAAAAAAGGTTTACTAGTGGAAACAATCAAATCATAGTGGATCACAGATGTCGGATAATGAATCATATCTATAGTTATTTTTAGAGAAACAGATGATTAGTTAGTATTTGTGGATATTGGTGGTGTAAGGATTAAGAAGAATGGTTTTGTTTTCATTTGAGAGTAATCGATTGATTTAGTAAAGGTCAGACATCTTCAGAGAAGAGCTTTCAAATCTTTTGAAACTGTGAGTGAAAAAAGGGTTCAACTAGTTTCAAAACGCAGCCTAATAATAAAAGGATTCATCATCTTTTATTAAATCAATCAATCAATTGAATCATTTGATTCAACAAAATCACACATTCATCTTATCTAGATAGAAAACGAGTTTATATATAATACAATACTTACATTCATCCAAAAACAACAATGAATCCAAAAACAAGCTTGGTCTATTTAAGTCTTTTGACGAATTCAAAAAAAAACCAAAAAAAACCAAACAAAAAAAAAAAAAAACAAGTATGAAATCAATCACATGCATGGATTCTTAACGTTACAGGTGCACCTTTGTTCCCTAAAATAGACTTCTGTCATCATCTGAGCTGCACTTAATGATTGGGTATCAATCAAGTGTTGATGATTATGTTCATTAATAAATTAATGTTGGTGAACATATCAAAATGACTCCAATGTACCTGTCAAAAAAAAGATTCTCATAAGCAACTGTACAGTTGCTCATTAAATATCTGTTTTGTTGAAGCTAAAAGAACATTAATTATTTGGTAAACCATGAATATGATGTTCATAGGAATTATAGGAAGTATAGAGCTCAACGAAAGTGTTGCGAGATCTCGCTGCTTAAAAATTGGTTATTAAAACAGCAAAGATTTACAATCATACTTATTTGGGCTTGGTAATAAGTACTAAGTAGTTTGAAAAGTAACTTTGTAAAAGTTGGTAAAGAATGAAGTTGAAAGGTTTGGTTATTTTTTTCTAAAATCATTCATCTAATAGGGATCAAATTGATGATTTTACTATAATAGGAAACATAGAAGGCTTCTTAGGTCTGAGGAACACACTATTTTGGGATCAGAAATGACTGCCACTTGAATTCAATTTCGTGGACTGTTAATACCAAAAATAGTTTGGCAAATGGTTTTAACCCACTGATGATACATTACAGCGGTTCAATTTGGGTGGATTAATAGACCTTCACATGAATGATAAATTAATATCTGCTTGTGAATGCTATACATTCTAATCACATCCGTCCTGTCGTACATAAGTTGGCGAATGAGAGAGCTTGTTATATCTTTGGTAATCTATGCAACTTTATTAATATTTGGAATTGCCGTTGGAGCAAGCAATGAATTGGGTGCAATTAGGATATTGATCAGCTACAGCTGAACTTGTAATTCTTTGTTACTTTTTTGACTTTGAAATGGTAATGAATATCAATTTAGATTGTGATTTATTGATTGATCATGATGGAGATGATGAAATAGTAAAAAAACTACTATCATTCAAAGCATGAACGTAGTCTGTGGTTGAAATTACTGAATCACACACACACACACACACAAAGCGCAATTCATCACATTAGCCACAGATTTATTATCTTATTCTGATAGACACACACCTCACACGCATAACGCACATCATATGATTTTTAACCATTAAGATAACCCCAAAAAACACATACCGATCCGTGTTGTTTGATTTTTTTATTTTAAGTGAGACATATTGTGGATGATTGTACAAAGAGTGAGCAAGACAAAGAAGAAACGATACTTACTACTGTGTAGTTAATAATATTGATAGTTTAGCACTATAAATACTCCACTACTACTTTGTAAGACAACACATCTTTTAATTTTTAAATGTAGACATAGGTTGTTTATTCAATAATACCTTAACACTAAATCAAAGGAATAAACTAATATTCCTATTACTACTACTAATATTTAGTAATTTATATAATATAATATATTTGGAGTTTCCATAATTGTAATAATAAATATCATCATTAATATTCTTCAAATTTATCTTTATTTATAAATCTATAAAAATATCATTTCCGATTGATTGATTGATTAATTAATTTATTGATTGATGGAGATGGTTTAATTATCATAATTTATATAAAATCAATATATTTATATTTATTTATATTTATCCAAATTAACAAAATAAAGATGGATAAAAGTTATATTTATGTAATAATATTAATAGTAATAATAGTAGATTAGTTAATTTTCCACATATTATATTATCAAAAATCATTTCTTTTCTTGAATGTGATGTTGACAGAATATGCTTTTCACTTGTTTGTAAGAAATGGTTTATAAATAGAGATTACTATTTAAAATTTAAGGATTACCAAGTGGGTCATTTCCAACCAAAAATACAAAATGTCGACCAAATAATGGAGTTTTTGTTTCCATTCTTTTAAAAAATCAATTTCTTTATTCAAGAAATATAAAAGATGGTTCAAGTTTAAAGTATACTTTGAATGGATCCTCACTTTATATAGTTGGTTCTAATACACCAATTATTGGAAACACTTATTTAAACGATTATTTCATCTGTTATGGTAAGTCCATATTAATAATTTACATTCAGGAAATTAATATTAATATTTTACAAATTATTTAGAATCAATAATAAAATCTAAATCTAATATTGTTATTCCAAAATCTGTAACAACAATTAATATTCATGTAAATGAGAATTTCTTCAAATTTCTCTCCCAACCACTGTCAGTCTCTAATGTAACAACAATCAACTTTGTTAATTATAATCAATCCCTTACGTGCTGGATACATACCTTCCAATATTAAAACAATTACTTTTGGAAATTATATTCAGTCATTTGAAGTTGGAGTTTTTCCTCCCAAATTGGAATCACTTACACTATCGAAAATATATAGAGGTTCACTCAGACCTGGAGTTCTCCCTTCTAGCCTTATATATCTAAATGCTGGTGGTTTCAATAGAGATTTGGAGATAGGATCATTACCTCCCAATTTAAAAACACTTATTTTCACAAAGAAGTATCGACCGGAAATTGCAAAAGAGTTTTACCAAATTCACTTGAGACTGTAATCCACTTTCCATTTCTTTTTGTAAATCAGTTGCCTCCATCAGTGAAAACCGTTTCATTGAAGACATCTTCGAAGACCGATTTTAAATATCATGGCGATATTCCATCCACTATCACCAACCTAACAATTGGGAGATATCCCAAGCACCTAAACTTAGCTATTGTACCACCATCTGTAAAATTACTTAAACTTGGTGAAGTGTCAAAAGATACTGATTTCACCAATCTTCCAGAAACAGTTGAGGAATTGGATATGGGTCCAACTAAATTCCTACATGTAAAACTTCATCGTTAAGCTCTTTAAAAAAAATAACGATTTCCAATGGATCGTCTTTAGGCCGAAAGAGCAAATTCCCATTGGCCATTGATTCGATAGCACTTAGATCGACCAAGAAATTTTCCTTTTGCCCCTGGTTTCATTCCAAATGGAGTAAGACATCTTGATTTAAGAGATGTGGAGCCAAGCACAATGATTGATGAGACATTTATTCCAAGCTCAGTTGAATATCTTACAATTTCCACCAACTTCTTCTTAAACTACAGTAATCGTATTGAGTATATTCCTAAAACAGTAAAGTCAATTACAATGATATTGAAGAAGCCCGATCATAAAATAGTGACGTATTGCATAAGGAGACTCGAGCATGATAAATATATTATACTAGGAGACTCCACAACTATTCATGGTGGATTTGCCAGCTCCAATTTTATCAACTTTTTCTTCTTCACCTCCTGTAACATTATCAACCGTTTCGATTTAAATACTGAATAGTGTATTTTATCAATTCGAAAGAACAAGTTATTAATTAACCAAATTTTAGGAAGGAAATAAAAGTTTTTCTTATCAGTGCTATAATCATCTGAGCAATAGTATGACATTTATTAACTTAGGAAATCTATTCATCTAGAGTAAAAAGTTGCATTATGATAGGTTTTGGGGTGAGCAAATATTGCTCATGAACTCATAAACTTTTGTCATATAAATATTATGACTCATAAATTTGCATTTTGTGCTGCTCAAAGTAAATACTCATGATTTGCAAATTGTGATAATTACATTTATCCAATCAGAGAATTAATTTATTGTGGTAAATTTTTGGTATTCGTCGATTACATTTTGTTTATCCGCTGCCAATACAGTAATTTTTGGAATGTTTTTTTGTAATTGATTTCACGAGCACCTTTGTCCAAAGATGACTATTTTTCTTTTGGGCAAAATAGTAATGTCCTATTTGAAGATTTCCCTTTTGTATTGCTTGGCAAGAAACGACTTTGAGTTTATGAGTAGCACAAAATGCAAATTAATGAGTCATAACATTTTATATGACAAAAGTTTATGAGTTCATGAGCAAATTTTGCTCACCCCAAAACTTATCAGTAAAAAGTTGCATTATCTTTTTAAAGAATGAGGAATTTACAAATCCACCTTGAACAGATGTCGTGTCTCCAACTATTAAGTATGGAAGATTATCACCTTCCTCCACCTATTCGCTTTGATGTCGTAGATCTGAAAATCACATAGTAAACTAATAGTTTTTACGGTGGTAGGTATAGAGTCTATAGTATTGTCAATAAAAAAGTCCAAGATAATCGTCAGATCCTCAACTGTTTCTGGTATAATATTAGGTTTTAGCTTGCTAACATAGTTTTCAATCTCAAGAACTCTGACGCCATCAGGAATGGCACCTTCACTTAGGTTATACTGTCCTCCTTTAAATGACAATTCTTTTAACTGTTTGAGGGAATTATTCCTGGCGCCAGATTTTCACTAAAACAAAAGTTAAATTTAACTGATTCTACACCGAGAGGAATGCTAAGTGGAAACGAGAGACTTGTTAAAATTGTAGGAGAAAACAAGCGACCGAATGGAGCTCGGCAATGTATCGGGCTCAATAGTGCAGTTGAACATCTCTCCTAGTTCCAAGTTTTCGACAGATGTTGGTATATCATCTTTTCTAATAGGATAGTGATAAAAGTTGCCAAGATTAAGATTTTTAACTGATGATGGAATAACACCGGGCTCAAGTGGTTTGTCCATAGTATCCAAGATTGAGTGTTGAGATAGTGTCTGGAATGTCGCCCTCCGACAACGCAGCTGGCGTTGGTGGGCGGGAGAAACTTAGTGTTTGAACAGAAGGAGGCAACACATCGAGATAGTTTATAGGGTAGTTTACTATGGTATGTACACTCTTTGGGAGTACACCTACACCAAGTTTCATCTGATAGTCACGTCCAAATTCAATGATTTTCAAGTTTGGAGGTAGTGAGCCAACCTCAAGTAGCTGTGAAAAATGCCATCCAAAACTAATCGTCTCGAGAGATTGTGGAAGTACTCCAGGTCGAATAGGATGGTTGAAACTCCTCCTGAAATATAGATTCTGGAGCTGTGATGGTAGGCCGCTATCTTCTAACCGCTGATTATAGTTCAATCCAAACTTTATTGTGGTAACAGATTCAGGAAATGTGCCCGCTTTAATTGGCTGGTTGAAGTCCAATCCAAAATTAATATAATTTACATTTGAGTTTGCCAGTGCATCGGCCAATGAATCGATACTCAGGTTAAAAGTATCTGAAAAGTAAACATTTACAACTGATTTAGGTATAACAACATCGGTGAAAGGTTGTTCTGTAGTTGACATTCATTGAGCACCTGGTTAGTCAAGTAAGGTTAAGGGTACAAGTCTTGTAGCTTACCATAGTTAATTAGAAAATCATTTAAATCGAATAGATTGTCGAGATTCAGTGCTTTCAACTCTTCAGTGCTACCAAAGAAGATGGAACAATCCGACTTCATATCTCTTGAATACTCAATTTGCTTACGATAAGATCGCAGATGGAAGTGTTTAATGTCATCGAGTGATACATTCTTGAGGAGGTAACTGCTTTGGAACATCAGATAGCTATCTCTCTCATAATACCATCTTTTGCAGACAAGACTCATGCAAATCCTATCAATGTTATCATCCAGGTAATTGACAATCTTGGTCAACAATATATGCGGAAGATTTACAAACTTATGCGTACAATTACTACTACTACTATTATTATTATTATTACTCATTATAATTTATGTATATGTATGAATATGAATGATGACTTTAACTAATATGATCTGCACACACTGTCGCAAAACAAGTCAAAATAAATTCAATGTAATTTCTCAAAAACTTTGGATCTTGTAATCAAATCAAAAGTAGATGTGGTGTTTGCTGTTCACACTTTGAACCTTACAACAACAACAACAACAGGAAGTGGTCACCCTGATACTGGATAATATTGTTGTTTATAATATAGTATAATTAGGTTGTCTTTTCATTCTTGATCATATTTGCAAGTCTTTGAAGTCCAAATTTCTTTGAGAATAAATAGTCGGGAATCCAGCTTGGAAAGTATTGGAAAATTCTAAAGATCCATGAGAGTGGCCCATAGGCAAAGTGGCTTGGTGGGTTGGGCTTGAGCAATTGGGGCACGGCGTATTCAGCGAATTGTTCGGCTGGAATACAGTTATCCTGTGAGGAGTTGGCACGCTTTCTGATTTCCTCTTCGATTTGGTGGTAGATGGTGTTTGACAACAGCTTTTCCAACGAGTCCTGTGCGTTATTTACAAGGTCAGACTTGATGGCGCCTGGCATGACAATACACACCTGGATGTTGAATGGTGCCAACTCCATACGCAGAGAGTCTGACCAAGCATGAAGGGCAGCCTTGCTTGCGCAATACATTCCAGCAAACGGAGTTGAGAGCAATGCGACGATGCTTCCAACATTGGCTATCAAACCTGAGCGTCTTTCAATCATGTGCTTCGATACCTCCTTGGTGACGTCAATGGCACCGAAGAAGTTGGTATCCATCAGACGTCTGGCATCTTCATCCGGGAGCTCAATGACAGGACCATAGCAATTGATGCCAGCATTATTAATCAAGATATCGATTCTACCTTCTTTACTGATGATTGTATCGACAGCAGTCTGATGTATCATGAATGAATGTTCAATTGATAATGTTGATGATATGAAGATGATTAAAATCAACATAATCGACTACAACAGCAATAAGAATAACCTACTTTAATAGATTGCTTGTCACAGACATCGAGCTTGATGGTTTTGATATTATTATTTCTGGAGACAAGGTGTTCGATCGATGCAATATTTCTAGCGGATGCATAGATTTCCAAATCCGAGTGCGAAGCCAAAGATTTAACTAATGCAGCACCGATTCCACTTGATGTACCAGTTACCAATACAATTCTTTTATTGTTATTATTATTCTTATTTGACATCTTCACTGAGACAATATTAATAATAATAATGACAGATCAAACTTTTTAAATTAAATTTGCAACTTTAAAAGTAAAAATATCTTTGAAGTTGATGCAAATAATAAATAATCATTACAAATTACACCCTTTTATTTACAACCATCACACCAACATCACAAGATCATTCACAACTATTAATAAGTAGTTTCATACTGAGTTGTCAATAAAATCAATCCAATTTAGATCTTAGATTCTACTCTGACATATATATGTAATAAACAATAAAAACAACAAGAAAACTAGAGTATCATTATTATAGTATTTTGTTAACTAAAAGAATGAAAGATAATTTAGATGTCAAGAAACTATTTAGACATGAATTGATACAAATGTATATTTATTTTTTTGACTTTAACTTGCAAAACAACAAATCAAATTTTCCAAGAAATTCCGATGTTTGACAAAACTACAAATTTCAAAGAATCTGGAACTTTATCATTTTCATACTCATTCCTACAATTTATCACAAGATATTTATCTATTTAGATAGATAATATATTATATTATATTAAGATATAAGTTAAAGATATGAATATTTTAGATGATGATTTTGATGAAAAGTTAATTAGAGCAAGCAGGTCTAGCACTGCCTTCCAACAATCGTTCTCACAGTTGTTAGCTGTTCCTGCGCATCATCAAACTTTGTCACAAAGCACTCTTTCACAGCTAACAAATTTGGATCAACAATATCCTCATAATAATGGTAGTAATGGTGGATTAAACAGTTATTCAGAGGGTAATAGCAATGATAATCTCCTGAAAGACGTCGATCTAAATGCGATAGGTGATTTCCTCCTTAGGAGAATTGAATTGTCTAAACCTATATTTGACTATTTAAAGGCTGTCCTCAATGCATATCAGAAGTACCAAGAGCAACTAAAACTGCAGAAACAGCTTGAGGGTGACAATGAAGAAGATGATAAACCATCGAATAGCACACCAAATGTTAAATACACAAGAGCCAACATCATATATAACTTCTTACAGATCATCATTGAATCAAATAACTCTAATCAAATCAATGAGAAGGACTTGATACAGTGCATCGATCTGATTCTTTCTGAGGTAGGTGTTATGATCATTGAATTAGACATTGTCTTGTTACTGACTATGTTGATTTAGTGCGATTCACTAGAGGCCAGAGAGCTACAAGACATCATCAGTTTAATTACATCTAACATCGAAACTAATACGAAGGCACCAGTCTACATGCTGCTACCGAAATGCATGATGTTACGAGGACAGTTGAAATCTAATGAATCATCAAATATGGATGAACATATGGATTACCAAACGAATGCTATTGGCAGTATTCTTTCTTCAATATGGCCAAAGCAAACTTTCTTGGTCATTCTAGAGTCACTCAACGATTTACCTCTTTCAAAGAAACAATTAGAAGATATCATTACCAAAGTTAAAGCGTAGGGTCGATATTGTAAATATTTAAAGCTAAAGATATAATCTAATTCAATTATCTCTACTTAAATGCACTAGTGATTTGCCGTCGATTGGATACCCAGACTTGCCAAGTATATCACATCAATTACTATTGTTGTCTTCACAAGGATTAAAGGGTATGATTCTCAAGGTTATTTGCGACCACTTTGTACAGGAAGAATCTACTCGAAACATTGGAAATGAACAACTCTTGATGATTGAATCAACCATTATATTGCAGATCAGTTTTTCTATTAAGCAAGACATGGACATTGGCAAAGAGTATATTAAAATGCATCAATCAATGTCACCCTTCAATATTGCATTGCTCCTTACCATTTCAAAGATACCAAGATTCAAGGTACAGGTTCTTAATCTTCTCAAATCCCTCTTAATGCAAAACTTTAAACAAGACCGTAAGATCCGTCAACTTCAATCTTTAACTTTCATCAACTAATAATGTTATTCAATAGATCTATTGACAGAGCAGATTCTACATACTACAGTGACGAACACATCTATCAGTTGGCAATTGATAGTTGAGCCAATGGTTTGGTTTGCAATCTGCTTGATGGATTCTAATGCACTGGTAATCAATGATCAAATAAGAAGTATTAGAAAACTAGGAACAGAGATTCTATTCCAACTGTTCTCTCAACACGAGAATATAAGCGAAAAGGTTATCGATGAAATCATAGGACGTATTCAGATGAAGGCAGACAACTTACAGTGCTGGTTCAATTTGTTGACAAAGATTTGCTGTCACAGTCCCCATGCACTGATCAAATCTATTCCGAAAATGAAGGAATCCTTTGAATTTATCCAATATTTCTCTACAAACACTGTACAGCAGCTCATAATGGCATTCGATTCACTCCTACCCTCAGTACCCTCATTCTTAGACTCTATTATTCTCACTCTGAAAAAGTCGATGTTCAAACGTGAGCTGGAAGCAAGATCCAGCGCAATTGGAGGATTTCTTCAGTTGCTCAAGAACATTTCAAACAACAGACCACTTGACTCACTTGGAATTGAGATTTTGGGAATTATTAAACGTGGATTGAATCAACAGGGACCAATAAGAGCACAGTTGTACACTGGATTGAAAGATCTAGTGCAAACGAGACCACACATTGGAGAGTATATTTGCGATTTGCTACTTTTGCAGTTTTCAAACTATTTTGATGTCAAGAACAAGTCAACTCCACCGATATCACTTGGAAGCTGCATTGAGTTAGGACAGGATAGCTGGACTGTTGTAGAGCCAATCGACAAGCTAGTTCATTGCATACAACTTTGTCTGAGATTTACTCGTACAGCTATAGGATCATCCAAAAACAATGAACTCAGTCAAAAGTCATCATCTCAAGTAACTTTATTAGCACCAGCATCAAAAGTTTTCATTCCAGCTACTTAGGGACACATTCAACACATTTGCAAAAGAAATGATGGTAACGGATTTAAATGACTATAAAGAGATCACCTCTAAATCAGAAACATCAAAAGCATGTGCAGGACTATTGATGGGAGTCATTGAATCATTGATTGAATATGCAGTTACCAAAACATCCACAACACCAACTAATGAAAAGTTTGCACTTATCCTACGACTATTCTCAGTATATACCCAAGTCAGAGATATTGTAAACAGTGATTCAAATCAATCTAAAATAACAAAGGGAGGCAAGAAAGGCGGTAAAAAGAGAAAGTTGGATGATGAGAATGATGAAGAATTCGACCCAGATGAAGCCATGAAAGATTCAGGCAGTAGTAAATCTAAACAAAGAGCAACAGCAAAGCAGGAGCACTCGGTAACACAGCATCAAAAGATTTGGGAAAAACCTCACTTTCTGCGGAGTGCATCAAAGAATTATTCAACTTTATGCAATCAATCGATACGACAAATATGAAACTTCAAGAGCATGACCAATACGACAGATTCTCTCATTTCATTTACCAATCATGCTTTGAATATCTGACGAGGATGTTCATTGAATCGAAACAATATTTGGATACCCATATTGAAACAGCCAATCCAAGCGAGAACATTGTTAAGCAAAAATATCAATTTCTGTCGTTCAGTCTTACCTCATCTTAATCAAGGACTGAACAAAGGTGGATGGCAGGAGCCAAAGAAAGATTCAAAAATAGTCCCAACTCATACCTTAATTCTATCATGTTTGGATTTAATTGTAAGTATTGATTAAGATATTCACTATCTAAATACCGCTAACAATTTGTTCTTTCAACAGTTTAAATTTATTAAGGAATTTGGAAATCCGTTGAGCCTGGCATCCTGCTTGTTGAACAAAGCTGTTTTAACATTTGATAAGGCATGTGAGGAAGCTCTTAAAAATGAGATTAAACATTTGGAAAATGTTTGCCAGGATACGGCTATTGCACATGCATTCTGGGATGACGCCAACATCCTTGTCACGATACTTTCAAGACTGTACATGAACCTACCGGAAAGAGATATACCACAACACCACAAATTCATTCAAACCCTCTACCAAGTTGAAATGCCAGTTACATCACCGACCTTCGCGGCTACTGTAGTCAAAACACTTTTGGAGTTTACAAATAGTGATGATGACTCTCTAAATCTGGTCAACGATATTGCAAACCATTTGATAAATAGTGAAGAAAATGGAGAAGACGATGAGCAAGACGACGATGACGATAAAAACTTGGAGCCTAGGATACTGAACAGAAAAACACACTCTCATGTCGAGTCCGAACTTCTCAGACATATCAATATTGAAATGGAAAAGATGAGGGAGCTTATAATTCAACTCAAGAAGGATTGGACAGCGAACTTGTCCGAGAATGAAGAGCTCAAGCTCACTCGTGTGGCCAATCGTATCCATGACTCATTACATCTTTCGTGTCAGATGATGGACAAGTTAATTGAGGTGCAGCCACATCTCTACTCTGCACAAACTTCTGACAAGTTGCTAAAGACTCTCAAGAAACTTTTTGCCATACTGACAACTCTTGTGTCAGCAATGACCTCTCTCAATTGTCATCCCAACAACAAGTTTGAAAACACTGATAGAAAAGAGCTCAGAGCTCTACTCGAACGCACACACAGCTATTACTAAATTGATAATATCTCCAACAACGTTGAATTGTCCCGTTCGGAAAAGGCGAGAATCTACAGAGAAGCCAAGTTTTTGCCTCAGCTGGCATTCACTCTCGAGAAATATGAAGCAACTGTTATTCGTTATGAAAAGAAGCTAAAAATCACTGAAAGATTAGGCAAACATTTTAAGAAGGCTGAAATAAGAGATTTCAGAATCGACCACTGAACATTTGAGACGTTTGGGTGAGGAAGCTGAGGACGAAGAGGATCTTGTTAAGCAGAAGCAGGCTAAGCCAAAGAAATCACAACCTAAACGAGCAACAGCTGCTAAAAAAGAGTGCTCAACCACGGAAGAATGCAACAACCACAAGAAAATCCTCTAATGCTAAAGGCAAGGGTGCAAGAGGTGGAGGTAGAAAGAAGAAAGCTCAAGATGAAGATGATGATGATGAGGATGGCTATAGAGGTGGTGACGATGAAGATGATGAAGAAGACTATGGAGGTGGTGATGATGAAGACGAAGAGAATAACATGAATTATGAGGATTATTAGTCCATAATGTGAAAACTCAAATCAAATTGCACTGTGCAGGTGGGTGAATCGTGCTCATAATTATGTGTGAACTTCTGCAAACATTACAAAATAAAAAATTATATGTGCAACTGGTGTATAACTTGGTCAGTCTATTTATTCCCAATAATCAAATAAACGATAGTCAGTCATGAATTACCTATTCAAAAGAAGCTCAAGCTTGGTGGGAAGCTACAGTAGATTCTATAGCACTGGTAATGGTGTTGTTAACCAGATTTCGCTATTCAGCCGTTCGTCAATTTGGCTTGGTTAACAGTGGGAAACCGCGCATTGTTGTCGTCTGGTCGTATGATGATCAAAGTCAATTTGGATGACGACGAAACAGACGGTGTAGCTGCAGACCCAAACGCAAAGAAACAACTTACACCTGAGGAGTTGGCTAAAAGAAAGCACAGCGCAATGAAGAGAAGAAGGAACGTGAGGCACAGAAGAAGGAGAATCGTGCCAAGATGATTTGAGCGTTCCAAAGCACAACGTGATAAGCAAACAGAGAAAGAACAGAAATCAAAAGAAAAACTACAACAACAACAACGCGAGAAGGAAATCAAGAATAGAAAGACATCTGTTTTCGACCCAGACTACGAACCAGACTTTGACTTTGCAATTGGATCTAGCAATGACACTCCAGTCTATCAGAACAGAAAAAAGAAAAGGGTTAAAAACCAAATATCAAGAGGCCAAATAACAACAAAAACTTTGTAAGATAATAAAAGATAAATACAACATCAACAACTAACAATACAACCTTACGTATTGTACAGTATTGTATTGAATTAGTGAAAGACTGTTTGACTATTTACAAAACTAGAAGCATAGTATCGGAATGAACATGAATGGTACCATTTGTTGTTATGACGAATGTGTTTGATTATCGGATCTTCTAATTCAATAAATTTGAGTTTGATTAAGTAATGACAAGCATGTGTAAGGTGTGAATATCATTCAATTGGTAAATTAATGACCGTTGCCTAATGATAAGGTTAACAATGTTCAAGAATGAGTTTCATAGGTTATCAGTATCAATTAGGAAGTAGAGTAATCAGTAAAATGTTATGTAATATAACATAAATAGATCATGTGTAACAACAAAAGAGAACAACAAACAACAACCACGAACAAGAAACAACTAACAAAGTGGAAGATAAAGAAGATAGCGAAGAAAGAATAGGATTGAATGGTTTCGTTGGGCAATCGAGTCATTTCGTGTTTTTAAGATAAAATCTCGATGCTTAATGTTATCATCGATATAATCATTTATGGATGGAAAGATTAGATAGATAGATTGTTAGATGATCCATTTTT
>RCNN01000136.1:0-52804 GCA_003667245.1 Heterostelium multicystogenum | reverse complement strand
CTTGAAGGTATAAGGGTTGAGGGTGTCAGAACGTGCCAAACGCCATGACCCGCAAGGTGCCGCCCTTGGGCGCTGCGGGGTTTACCCAGTCGAAGTGGGTGAATTTGGCCGGGTACTTGAGCGTGCCGAACTGCGCAATAACGTGGCTCTCGGTGATGGTCCGCGTTCGGGGAAAAGCTCAAGGCCAGACTTATTAGTAGAAGGAGGGGACGCTTCAAGTCAGGGATCCGATCAAGGCGGCTTGGGGCTTTATGAACCGTACAGTAACAGCTTTGTTCCGATTGGAAAAAGGCTGGCGCCGTAGGAGGGAGACTACAGGCTTGGGTGGGGGTTGGCAGGGTGAAGAACAAAGGGGGAGCTGTTGCCAGTTCCCCCTCGTGTTTGCTGCTTAGCGCGGCCCGGAAACCACCAGCATCTGCCCAGGTTTCAGCGCCTGGCCAGTGCGTGGGTTCCAGCGCTTGAGATGTTGCATCTCGACGTTGAAGCGCTTGGCGACGATGTACAGCGAATCGCCTTTCTGACCTTGTACTGCACCGGCTTTCTTGCTGTCGGCCTTGGCCACCAAGCTTGCGGGTGTCCTGCATCACCAGGGTCTGGCCGACCTTGAGCGCCTGCCCATTGAGGCTTGTTCCAGCGCTGCAGGTCATGTACATCGACCTTGTTGGCCTTGGCGATCAGCGTCAGGTTGTCGCCGCTGCGCACCTTGTAGTTGCGGGTGCCGACCGGCAATGGCCTTGTGCTCAACGTCGTCGAACACCGGCTTTTTCGGGCGCATGCTCCAGCAATTCTTCGGGCTTCATCGCCGAAAGGCTGCTGGCCAGCAACTGCGCCTTGGACGTCGCACCAGCAAATGCTGCGGGCCGTCCAGGGTGGTGCGCTGTTTCAAGGCCGGGTTGAGCTGGAACAGTTCGTCTTCGTCGATCTCGGCCAGCGCGGCGACCCGTGACAGGTCCATGCTGGTCTTGATTTCTACCACTTCGAAGTACGGCGTGTTGGCGATCGGGTTCAGGTTTGACGCCATACGCCTCGGGGGCCAGCACTACCTGGGACAGCGCAGGAACTTGGGCACGTAGTCCTTGGTTTCCTGGGGCAGTGGCAGGTTCCAGTAGTCCGTCGGCAAACCGAGCTTCTCGTTACGCTCGATGGCCCGGCTGACCGTGCCCTCACCGGCGTTGTAAGCCGCCAGGGCCAGCAACCAGTCGCCGTTGAACATGTCATGCAGGCGAGTCAGGTAGTCGAGGGCGGCGGTGGTGGAGGCGGTGATGTCGCGGCGGCCGTCGTAGGCGCGGGTCTGACGCAGGTTGAAATAGCGCCGGTGGCGGGAACGAACTGCCACAGGCCGACCGCATCGCTGCGGGAATAGGCCATTGGGTTGTAGGCACTTTCAATCACTGGCAGCAGCGCCAGCTCCAGCGGCATGTTGCGTTCTTCAAGGCGTTCGACGATGTAATGAATGTAGAGGCTGCCGCGTTCGCCGGCGTTCTCGAGGAAGGAAGGGTTGCTGGCAAACCACAATCGTTGCTGTTCAATGCGCGGGTTGACGCCTAACCCGTCCTGCAATTGAAAGCCCCGGCGCATGCGTTCCCAGACATCCTGGGGCACTTCCGGGCTTGGCTTCTCTGATAGCCAAAGGGGTTTTTGCTTGATCTTGGCGGTAAGGTTTGGCTTGGGTTGCACGGTGGATTGTGCGGCAAAATGGGTCGATTGGCAGCCCGCCAGAGTAGCGGACACAGCCACCGCCACGGCTTGAGCCAGGCGGGTCAATGCGTCTGAATGGTTGGTTTTACGAATAGATGACGACATTGGCTGGAAGTAAGTTCCGGGCAAAATGTCGGGCGATTCTAGAAAGCGCGTGGGTTGCGGTCAACCATTCAGAAATTACGTACTAATTTCCGCGCGCTTAGAACGTATCTTTCCACGACCTCAAGCTAGCAAACACCTCACTCCCGGCCCGGTTATCGCGGCCATTCCGTTCGTCCGCTTTTTCTTTAACGGATGTTTCAGAGGTCCGCAGAAAAGGGTTGGTTGCGTTTTTCCAGGGCCAAAGTCGAAGGCAATGTTATCTGGCCGTTCGCCCGCAGTTGCCGCACGTTCTCCACCCGTTCGGCGATATCCGCGTTATGCGGTTCCACGGCCCTGGGCGAATTTCAGGTTACTTTGTGTGTATTCGTGGGTGCAGTACACCAGCGTGTTGGCCGGCAAGGCCGCCAGGCGCTCCAGTGAGGTGTGCATTTGCTGCGGGGTGCCTTCGAACAGGCGGCCAACCGGCGGCGAAGAGGGTGTCGCCACAGAACAGCACGCCCTCGTGATAAAAGGCGATGTGCCCCAGGGTATGGCCGGGTACGGCAAACACCTCGAAGTCCCAACCCAGCACGTTGATGCGGTCGTTATCCTGGAGTGCCACGTCCCGCGCCGGGATCTTTTCATTTGCCGGGCCGTAGACCGTGGCGCCTGAAACACTTTTAAGTTGCTCGACGCCGCCGACATGATCATGGTGATGGTGAGTCACCAGGATGTCGCTGAGGGTCCACTCGGGATGCTGCTGGAGCCAGGCCAGCACGGGCGCGGCATCACCGGGATCGACCACCGCGCAGCGCTTGTTCGGCTGATCCTGTAACAACCAGATGTAGTTATCGGTGAAGGCGGGCAGGGCACTGATCTGTATCATTCTTTGATTCGCCAAGCTGAACACATTGGTGCATCTTAGAGCTTTCTTGGCGCGTTGGAGAATGCAATGACTGATAAAGCGTTCGCCCAGGCCGATCCGAGTGGCTGGCACTGATTAGTGCCGCCCGTGAATGGCTGTCCGGGCCTGTCGGGCAATTTTTACTGGATGAAGAACGGCGCATGCTCGAAGACGAGCTGGGTCGGTTCTTTGGTGGTTACCTGGTGCATTACGGGCCGTCGGCACAAACCCCGCCGTCGGCACCCAGGTGCAACGCAATGTGCGCCTGGGGGCGCCGCTGCCGGGGGTTGAAATCGTCTGCGAGGAGCAGGCCTGGCCGTTTGAGCGAGCATGCGGCCGATGTGGTGGTGATGCAGCATGGCCTGGATTTCTGCCTGTCGCCCCACGGTTTGCTGCGCGAAGCGGCCAGCAGCGTGCGCCCTGGTGGCCATTTGCTGATCATCGGCATCAACCCCTGGAGCAGTTGGGGCTTGCGCCATGTGTTCGCCCATGACGGGCTGCGCCAGGCGCGCTGCATCTCGCCGTCGCGAGTCGGCGACTGGTTGAACCTGCTGGGCTTTGCGCTGGAGAAACGCCGCTTCGGGTGCTATCGTCCGCCGCTTGCGTCTGCCAAGTGGCAAGGCCGGCTGGCCGGCTGGGAACGCAGGGCCGGTGCCTGGCAATTGTCCGGCGGGGGTTTCTACCTGTTGGTGGCGCGCAAGATCGTCGTTGGCCTGCGCCCCGTGCGCCAGGTGGCGTCGCGAGCCGATGGGCAAGCTGGTGCCGATGCCGATGGCCAAGGTCAATCGCAAGCAGAGCGAACAGTAAACATACCTTTTTGATTTCAGGTCGAGCCTCTCGACCTCGGGCACTTGTCGGTCGATTATCGGCAACCCGCTTTGATGGATCCCGCTTTAATGGACAGTGAAATGACCGATACCGTAGAACTCTTCACCGATGGCGCCTGCAAGGGCAACCCCGGCCCTGGCGGATGGGGCGCCTTGCTGGTGTGCAAGGGCGTGGAGAAGGAACTGTGGGGCGGCGAAGCCAACACCACCAACAACCGCATGGAACTGATGGGCGCGATCCGTGGCCTGGAAGAGCTAAGCGCCGTTGCGACGTATTGCTGGTGACCGACTCCCAGTACGTGATGAAGGGCATCAACGAGTGGATGGTCAACTGGAAGAAGCGCGGCTGGAAGACTGCGGCCAAGGAGCCGGTGAAAAACGCCGACCTGTGGCAATTGCTCGATGAGCAATGCAATCGCCACAACATCACCTGGAAATGGGTGCGCGGGCACATCGGCCATCCCGGCAACGAGCGGGCCGACCACTGGCCAACCGCGGTGTGGATGAAGTGCGCGGCTACAACAGAGCTGATGCCGTCTGACGTGTTAAGATCCCGCCCTTGAAATGTACCAAACCGTTGAGAGCTGAACCCTGATGGCCATCCGATCTGTTGTACTCGATACCGAAACCACCGGCATGCCGGTGACCGACGGCCACCGGATCATTGAAATCGGCTGTGTCGAACTGATGGGCCGCCGCCTCACCGGCCGGCACTTCCACGTCTACCTGCAACCGGATCGGGAAAGTGACGAAGGCGCCATCGGCGTCCACGGCATCACCAACGAATTCCTGGTGGGCAAGCCACGGTTTGCGGAAGTGGCGGATGAGTTCTTCGAGTTCATCAACGGCGCGCAGCTGATCATCCATAACGCGGCGTTCGACGTTGGCTTCATCAACAACGAATTTGCGCTGATGGGGCAGACCGACCGGGCTGATATCACCCGCACTGCTCGATCCTCGACACCTTGATGATGGCCCGTGAGCGTCACCCGGGCCAGCGCAACAGCCTCGACGCATTGTGCAAACGCTATGGCGTCGACAACTCTGGCCGTGAACTCCACGGCGCGTTACTCGACTCCGAGATTCTCGCCGACGTCTACCTGACCATGACCGGTGGCCAGACCAGTCTGTCCCTGGCCGGTAATGCCTCGGACGGCAATGGTTCGGCGGAAGGCTCGGGCAATCGTCCTTCGGAAATCCGCCGCCTGCCAGCGGATCGCCAGCCCACCACGATCATTCGTGCCAGCGAGCAGGACATGGCCGAGCATGCAGCGCGCCTCGAGGCGATCGCCAAGTCTGCCGGCGCACCCGCGCTGTGGACCCAATTGACCCAGCAATAACCGTCACCCCAGCGCCAGCCCCTGGCTGGCCCTGATCAGGTCATATGCCTTGCGCGCAATCGGGTTCGCCGTGTTCGGACGGATCCACAGGTAGTACGTCACCTCCGGCATTCTCGGCAATCCATCGTTTTCCCCCAATACCCGCATATCCGGCCCTAGCATCTCCATGCTCCGTGGGTCACGCCCAGCCCTGCGCGGGTCGCGGCCTTGATGCCGATCAGGTTCGATGCCAGGTACGCCTGGCGCCACGGGATATTCGCCCGTTCCAGCGCCTCAAGGGCGTAGCGCCGATAAATGCTCGGCTCATCCACCAGAATCAATGGCAGCGGCTCGCTTGGCGAGTGAATGTATTGCGCCGAACAAATCCACCACACCGGCGAGGTGCGCAGTGCAAAGCCCTCCAGGTTGGCATCGGCGCGGGTGGAAATCACCATGTCGACCTTGCCCCGGTGCAGGTCATCCATCAGGAACGGGCTGCGCCCACGTCGATCTCCAGGCGCAGGCGCGGTGCCGAGCGGGCGATGTGGCTGAGGATCGGCGGCAGGATGGTGTCGGCGATGTCGTGGGGCGAGCCGATACGCAGTACGCCGCTGAGGCTGCTTTCCCGCAGGGAATTGAGTGCATCGTCATTCAGCGAGAGCATCTGCCGCGCATGCCGCAACAGCTGCATCCCGGGTTCTGTCAGTTGTTTTTGCCGGCCACGTTTTTCAAACAGGCTGACGCCCACTTGTTGTTCCAGACGCTGCATATGCTGGGTGACGGAAGATTGTGTGCGTGCCAGGTGAGTGCCGGCTTCGGCAAAGCTGTGGTGGTCGACCACGGCGATAAAGGTGCGGAGCAGTTCAAGATCGAGGGTCGACATGGCCATTCCAGGGCGTTTTTATATCAAGGGTGCGAAGAATAAACATTACAGATGTTTATGTTTTGTCGCGCCGGGTTTTTACGAGGGCTAATGAATTCGAGTATATGGCCAAAAGTCAGCGCGTCCATATACGGGAAGTTATAACGATATTAGATATTTGAATTTCCGTTAGCCCGGCACTCTCCCTAGCATGCCCACAATCAGGTCGGGGTACGCCGATCGCTAATGAGGGGAGTTCCCATGGGGTTTGTGCGCGCGGCGGTAAAACGAAGGTTGCCTGTGGTCCTGGGCGCGGTTGATCGCCTTGGGCGGCAGCGCAGTGGCTCAGGCCGATGCGACCCTGGACAAGATTCAGCAGCGCATGTGCTGGTGGTCGGCGTGCTGCTGTCTGGCGGGCCGTTTGGCGGCATCGACCCCACCACCCAGAAGCCCAGGGGCTTGAACGTCGACCTGGCCAACGAGCTGGGTCGTCAGTTGGGCGCCGAGGTGCAAGCTGGTGCCGGTATTGCCGGCCAACCGTGTGCAGTTCCTGCAACAGGGCAAGGTCGACCTGCTGATCGCCAATATGGAATGGACCGCCGAGCGTGGCGAGATCCTCGGGTTCGTGCCGACGCCGTTCTAACAAGATCGGCGGCACTGCTGCCGTACTCAAGGACAGCAAGATCACCCGCTGGGAAGATCTCAAGGACCAGCCGGTTGTGCACCTCCCAGGGCAGCAGCTACGGTCAAGCCGCTGACCGAACTGGGCGCGCGCAGATCAAGGCCTTCAAGAGCTCTTCGGAATCCCTGCTGGCCCTGCGCGGTAACAACTGCGTCGCCGCGGTGCATGACTCCACCCTGGTCAACCCGCTGATCAACGACAGCGCCGAATGGAAGGATTACCGCACCCTCAGTCCCGAGCTGAACCCGGCGCCATCGGTAATCTGGACCCGCCGTGGCGAGAGCGACACCCAGGCCAAAACTCGACCCCATCGTCAAGGAACTGCACCGCAGCGGCTGGCTGATCGAAGCCCAGACCCGCAACCACATCACCCCGGCGTCCCCGGCGCTGGTGGAGTTGCAGAAAACAGTTCAAGGGCGCCTGACACATGACATTGAGAACCCTGACTGCCTTGGGCCTGGCACTGTGCGCCAGCCTGGTCCACGCCGACGCCACCCTCGACAAGATCCAGCAACGCCACGCCATCAGCGTCGGCGTGATCCTCAGCGGTCCGCCGTTTGGCACCATCGACCCCAAGACCGGCGAACACCTGGGCTACAACGTCGAACTGGCCAAGGGCCTGGGCCAGGCGCTGGGTGTGGAGACCAGGACCGTTTCGGTACTGGCGCCCAACCGCGTGCAGTTCCTGCAACAGGGCAAGGTCGACGTGCTGATCGCCAACATGCAGTACACCGACGAACGCGCCGAGATTCTCGACTACGTGCCCACGCCCTATGAAGAGGTCGGCGGCGCGGCGTTGATCCGCAAAGGCGCCGGCATCACCCAGTGGGCCGACCTCAAGGGCAAGCCGGTGTGCGTGTCCCAGGGCAGCAACTTCATCAAGCCGTTGCAGGAAACCTACGGCGCGCAGATCAAGGCGTTCCGCAGCCAGTCCGAATCCCTGCTGTCGTTTGCGCGGCAATGGCTGCGTGGCGGCGGTGCACGTCAGCCCGACCATGCATGCGCTGCTGGAGGATGCCGAATGGTCCGGCTACGAGATCCCGTTGCCGGGGGATTTGATCCCGTCCAAATCCGTGATCTGGATCCGCAAAGGCGAACACGACACCCAGGCCAGGCTCGACGCCATCGTGCGCGACTGGCATCGCAGCGGCTGGTTGATCGCCCTCGGCGAACGTACCGGCATGGCTCCGTCCCAAGCCCTGCGTGATCTGCACGAGCAGTACAGCCATGAGTGAAGCGCTATTCGCCACCCTGCAACAACTGCTCGGCGCCCGCCCATGTGCAGCGCAGCGAAGACGCCGCCCAGTACCTGACCGACAAACAGGGCCGCTACACCGGCCAGGTGATCGCCGTGGTGCACCCGGCCAACACCGAGGAAGTGGCCGCCGTGGTGCGCGCGTGTGTCGCCCTGGAAAGCGCCCATCGTGGTCCAGGGCGGCAACACCGGCCTGATGGCGGGTGCCACACCGGATGCCAGCGGCCGCGCGGTATTGTTGCTGCTCGACCGCATGAACCGGGTGCGCGTGATCGATACCGACAACGACACCCTGACCGTCGAAGCCGGCTGCATCCTGCAAAACATCCAGGACGTGGCCCGTGAAGCCGGTCGCCTGTTTCCATTGAGTCTTGGCGCCGAAGGCAGTTGCACCATCGGCGGCAACCTTGGCACCAATGCAGGCGGCACCGCCGTGCTGCGTTATGGCAACACCCGCGAGTTGACCCTGGGCCTGGAAGTAGTGACCGCCGAAGGCGAAATCTGGAATGGCCTGCGAGGGTTGCGCAAGGACAACACCGGCTACGACCTGCGGGAATTTGTACGTGGGCAGCGAAGGTACCCTCGGGATTATCACCGCCGCGACCCTGAAGCTGTTCCCGCTGCCCAAGGCCCAGGCGACAGCGCTGCTGGCGTTTGACGAGTTGGCCCAGGCGGTGGCGTTCCTGTCCCATGCCCGCGCCGGTTTTGGTGCAAACCTCACTGCATTCGAATTGCTCAGCGCCGATTGCCTGGCGTTGTTGCGCGAGCAATTTCCCGAGGGCCCGCAAACCGTTTCTCAACGCCAGCCAACCCTGGTTTGCCTTTGCTGGAGCTGTCGGATAACCACGGTGAAACCCACGCCCGCGAAGCCTTCGAAACGGTCCTCGGTGAAGCCTTCGAACAGTCACTGCTGGCCGACGCACTGATCGCCGAAAGCCTGGCGCAAAGCGAAGCGCTATGGCTGCTGCGGGAGAACATGAGCGAAGCGCAGAAGCGTGCCGGACGCAATATGAAGCACGATATCTCGGTGCCCATTTCGCAAATCGTCGCCTTCGTCGCCCATACCGATGCGCTGTTGCAGACGCATTTCCCCGGTGTTCGCAACTTCACGTTCGGGCACCTGGGGGACGGCAACCTGCATTTACAACGTGGGCTCATCCGCTGGATTCAACGGTTGACGAGCACATGCGCAACTACGCCGAATTGAGCTTGCTGGTACATGACAGCGCCCATGCCCATGGCGGCTCCATCAGCGCCGAACACGGGATTGGCCAGCGCAAGGTCGGCCTGCTGGGCCGCTACAAAAGCCCGGTGGAACTGGACCTGATGCGCCGCATCAAGCGGGCCCTCGACCCGAAAAACCTGCTCAATCCCGGCAAAGTCATTGAGGTGCAGCCATGACCGTTCGCTTTGTCCAAGCGGGTGCAGCGCGTGTCGCTGTCGGCCAATGCGGCGGCCAAATCCCGCGCCACGGAACTGCGTGACGCCGGCCGCGACATCCTGGACCTGACCACCGGCGAGCCGGATTTCGATACCCCGGAGCACATCAAGCAAGCCGCCTGCGCAGCCATTGCTGCGGGCGCCACCAAGTACACGCCGACACCCGGGGTAAAAAGCCTTGCGCGTGGCCGTGCAAGCGAAAACTGGCCGAAGAAAACCACCTGGACTATTCGCTGCCGAATATCGTGATCGCCAACGGCGCGAAACAAATCATCTTCAACGCCTTCGCCGCAACCCTCGACGACGGCGATCAAGTGCTGGTGCCGACGCCTTACTGGCCGTCGTTCCCCGACAGCGTGCGCTTCAACGGTGGCGAGCCGGTTTTTATCGAGTGCGGGCTGGAGCAGGGCTGCAAACTGCTGCCCGCCCAGCTGGAGCAGCACATCAATCAATGCACCCGCTGGCTGATCCTTAACGGCCCGGGCAACCCGAGCGGTGCGGTGTATAGCGAGGCTGAACTGCACGCGCTGGCCGAGGTGCTGCGTCGCCATCCCCAGGTGCTGGTGCTGCTGGATGAACTCTACGAACACATCCGCTTCGACGGTCGCCCGGCCCAGAGCCTGCTGAACGTCGCGCCGGATTTGCAGGACCGTTGCCTGCTGGTGGGCGGCGTGTCCAAGACCTACGCCATGACCGGCTGGCGCATCGGTTTCGGCGCCGGGCCGCAGGCCTTGACCCATGCAATGGCGGTTGTTCAGTCGCAATCCACCTCCGGTGCTTCCTCCGTGGGCCAGGCCGCTGCATTGGCTGCATTCACCGGCGGGCTGGGCTTTTTGGCCGAGCAGGTAGCGGCCTATCAACTGCGCCGGGACCTGTTGATGATGGCCCTCGGCACCGTCGAGGGCCTGGAAGTACTCGAACCCCAGGGCGGCTTTTTCGTGTTCGTGCGTTGCGCCGGGTTGCTTGGCCGCTATCGCCCGGACGGTCAGCGCCTGAACGATGATGGCGATGTCGTCGCGTACTTGCTGGAGGAGGGCGTCGCCGGAGTAGCGGGCAGTGCCTACGGCCTGTCGCCGTGGTTTCGTCTGTCCATCGCCACGGCGACCGACAGCGTGGCCGAGGCCGGCCGCCGTATCGCTGTCGCCTGCGGCAAGCTGCGGGGCGTCGAATGAGTCATTGGCTGGAGCTTTTTGTGCACTGGGCGGCCGGTATCGGCCTCAACTACAGCTTTCTGCTGGATGCCTATCAGCGCGGCACCCTGGAGCAGGGCGCGCTGACCACGGTGCTGTTGTGCCTGTTCACCATCGTCGGCAGCCTGCTGGCCGGGATCAGCCTGGCGGCGCTGCTGACTTCCGGCAACCCGTGGCTGGCCAAACCGGCGCGGGTGTTTATCGAAGTCACCCGCAACACGCCGACCCTGGTGCAGCTGTACTGCGCATTCCTGGTGTTGAACATGCTGCTGACCCAGGCCGTCGGCGCGGGCCAACCCGCTGACGCCGTTTGCCTGGGTGGTGATCGTGATTTCGCTGCACAAGGGCGCGTTCCACGCCGAAGCCCTGCGCGCCGGCATCGAAGCGGTGCCCGCCGTGACCCTGGAAGCCGCCAGCTCCCTGGCGTTCAGCAGTCGGCAATTGCTGTGGAATGTGCAGTTGCCGTTGGCCCTGCGCTTCGCGCTGCCGTCGCTGATCAACAACCTGATCGACCTGGTGAAAATGACCGCCGTGGCCTCGGCCATCGCCGTGGGCGATATCACCTACGCCTCGATCATGATCTGGACCCAGAGCGACAACGTGCTGGAGCTGATGATTCTGATCCTGAGCTTTTTCGGCTTGCTGAGTTTTACCGTCAATTGTGTGGGGCGCTGGCTGGAAGCGCGCCTGAGGATGCCCGGCTATGGCCATTGATTCATTCCCGGTGCTGTCGGCGTTGCTGCAATGGTCGCCGGCGCTGGTGACTGGTTTCGGCCAGAAACATCCTGATCAGCCTGGTGGCGATTGTCTTGGTTCGCTGCTGGGCCTGATGGTGGGCGCGTTGGCCCTGTCACCCCTGCGCCTGCTGCGGTTGCCCGCGCGGATCTGGGTGCAGGTTTTCCGCAATGCACCGTGGCTGGTGCTGATCTATTTCACCACCTACGTGTTCCCGTTCGAGATCCATATCGGCAGCAGCTACGTGTCGTTCCCGGACTGGGTCAAGGTGACGATTGGCCTGGCATTGCCGGCCAGCGCCAACGTGGCGGAGATTTTTCGCGGCGCCATCGGCTCGATCCCCAGCACCCAGTGGGAGGCGGCGCGCTCACTGGCATTCACCCGCGGCCAGATATTCAGCTCGATCATTCTGCCCAGTGCTTCAAGCGCATGTTGCCGCCGTGGATGAACCTCTACGCGGTGGTCACCATGGGCACCGCCCTGGCGTCGCTGGTGGGCGTGCACGACGTGATCGACACCGCACAGATCGCCAGCAACACGGTGAACATGACCGGCTTTACCGTGGTGATCTACCTGAGTTTGCTGGTGCTGTTCTTTGCCTATTGCTACCCGATTTCCCGTTTGACCCAACGCCTGGAGCGCCGTTATGCCTTCTATTGAACCCCTGGTCAGCCTGCGGGATTTGCAGCTGTCGTTCGGTGACAACCGGGTGCTCAAGGGCATCGACCTCGACGTGCATCGCGGCCAGGCGGTGTCGATCATCGGCCCGTCGGGCTCGGGCAAGTCGACCATCCTGCGCTGTATCACCGGCCTGTTGCAGCCCCAGCGCGGCACCATTCGCGTGGGCGAAACCCGGGTCGATACGCTGACCCAGGAAGCGCAGCGCATCGAGCTGCGCAAGCGTGTGGGTTTTGTGTTCCAGCAATACAACCTGTTCCCGCATTTGTCCGTGCTGGAAAACCTGGTGATCGCCCCCGCGCAAGGTGCTCGGTCGCAACCGTGCCGATGCCGAGAAAGATGCCCGGGCGCTGTTGGCCAAGGTGCGCATGGAGCACAAGGCCGATGCCTATCCGGGCCAATTGTCCGGCGGCCAACAGCAGCGGGTGGCGATTGCCCGGGCGTTGGCGATGCGCCCCGAGCTGAATCCTGTTCGATGAAGTGACCTCGGCCCTGGACCGGAAACCGTCGGTGAAGTACTGACGGTGATTCGCGAGCTGACCGAAGAAGGCATGACCTGCGTGCTGGTGACCCACGAAATGCGCTTTGCCGAAGAGATCAGCGACATCGTCTATTTCACCGAAAACGGCGTGATCGTCGAGCACGGTAGCGCCGAGCAGATCTTCCAGCGCCCCCACCAGTGAACGGACCCAGGAATTCCTGCGCCATGCCTTGGGCGATCCCGGCCGTCGGCCGCCGATCGCCAACGATCCGTACCTGTTGACCAACCTGAGCCGCTACACCCTGTCCGTCTAACAAGAGGAACCTCGTCATGAGTACCGCAAACCGTGCCGCCGTTATCGAAGACTTCCTGCAGCAGATCCGCGTCATCAACCAGCGTGGCGTAGACCGCGCGGCCCTGGTGGAAATCGTCGGGCTGCTGGAAACCCTGGCCGAGCGCCGGGACCTGTTCAACTTCAGCGAATTCCCCGCGCCGGTGCCGGGCCAGGCAGCACCGCGTTCCGCTATCGCCTGAACGACGACGGCGACACGCCCACCCTGTACCTGAACTCGTTGCTGCCGGGCAAAAGCACCCTCCCGCACAACCACGAAACCTGGGCGATCATCAGTGCCGTTGAAGGCCAGGAAATCAACTACGTGTATGGCCGCAACGATGAAGGGCGTGAGGAAGGCTTCACCACCCTGACCCTTGAGAAAGAAGTCGTCGTGCAGCCGGGCACCTCTATCTCGTTCCTCGGTGAAGACCTGCACGGGTATTCGCGTTGAGGGTGAGCAGGCGACCTTGCATTTCCACCTGTACGGCCTGCCGCTGGAATCCCTTAACGGCCGTTTATGGCGTTGAAGCAGACGGCCGGATCCTCAACTACAACGCCTCGCAGATGGCGCCTTCAATCCGGGCCTATTCCTGAGCACAACACACATAAAAATGTGGGAGCGGGCTTGATCGCGAATGCGGGGGTCAGTAACGCATTCATTGGCTGACACACCGCATTCGCGAGCAAGCCCGCTCCCACAATTGGATCAGCGTTCATCCAGGGTTTTTTTATGATTGATCTGTATTACTGGCCTACGGGCAACGGCCTGAAAGTCGGCATCCTGCTGGAAGAGCTGGAGGCGGAGTACCGCCTGATTCCGGTCAACATCCGCGAAGGCGCGCAGAAGCAGGAAAGCTTCCAGCGCATCAGTGCGAATGGGCGGATTCCGGCGATTGTCGACCACCGCCTTGAAGCACCCCTGAGCCTGTTCCGAGTCCGGGGCGATCCTGAACTACCTGGCCGACCAGGCCGGGCGCTTCCTGCCGCCCGCCGGTACCGCCGAGCGCCAGAAGGTCCAGGAATGGCTGTTCTGGCAGGTAGGGCATATCACCCGTACCTGAGCCAGTTGCAGCTGTTCAAGGAGAAGGCCCCGGAACCGATTCCCTTTGCCCTGGACCTGCTGAACGCCGAAGCCACGCGCCTGTATCGGGTGCTGGAGCAGCGCCTGGCGAGGTGCCGTATGTGGCGGGCGAATATTCGGTGGCCGACATGGCGATTTTCCCGTGGATCCAGCCCCTGCGCCAAGGCCAGGACCTGGCGGACTACCCGAACATCCAGGCCTGGCGTCTGCGCATCAAAGGCGCGCCCGGCAGTCCAGCGGGCCTATGCCAAGGGCCGTGAAGTGGCCGCCGGCGAGCGTTCGCTGGCCTTGCAGTAACCCATCTATTTTTTGCGGGACTTCCATGAGCCAGACCATCACACCCGGGCAATTGCAACAATGGCTGTTTGACGGCCAGGAAATCGCCCTGTTCGACGTACGCGAGCACGGCCAATACGGCGAGGCCACCTGTTTCACGGGGTGAACCTGCCCTATAGCCGCCTGGAACTGGAGGTGCAGCGCCTGGCACCGAATCCCCGGGTGCGCCTGGTGATCTACGACCAGGACGGCGGCGATGTGGCTGCGCGCACGGCACTGCGTTTGCAAGCGCTGGGCTACCGCCATGTGCATGTGCTGGAAGGGGTGCGAACGCTTGGCAGGCGGCGGGTTTGCAGTTGTTCGCCGGGGTGCATGTGCCGTCGAAAGCCTTTGGCGAATTGGTGGAAGAGGCCAGCCACACACCCCACGTCACCGCGCAGCAACTGGCGGACTGGCAGGCCACGGGCGAGCCGTTGGTTGGTGCTGGACGGTCGGCCGTTCGATGAATACCGCAAGATGACCATTCCCGGTTCGATCTGCTGCCCAATGGTGAGCTGGGTTACCGCGTGCACGACCTGGTGCCGGATGAAACCACGCCGATCGTGGTCAACTGCGCCGGCGTACCCGCAGCATTATCGGTGCCCAGACGTTGATCAATCTGGGTGTGAAGAACCCGGTTTATGCATTGGAAAACGGTACCCAGGGTTGGTACCTGGCGGACTTCAAGCTGGAGCATGGCAGCACTCGGCGTTATGCCGACCAGGTCTCGACGGATCTGGGCCGGCAGCGCGAAGCTGCCCGGAAGTTGGCGGAGAGGGCAGGGGTGGTCAGTGTCAAGGCGGAGCAGGTCCGGCAATGGGCGGCGGGACCGGCCCGTAGCCTGTTCCTGTGCGATGTGCGTACCGCTGAAGAATTTGCCGCCGGCAGTTTGCCGGGGGCGCAACACACGCCGGGCGGGCAGTTGATCCAGTCCACTGACCTGTACATCGGCGTGCGTCAGGCGCGGGTGGTGCTGTTGGACAGTGATGGTGTGCGTGCGCCGATTGTCGCCAGTTGGCTGCGGCAGTTGGGGCATGAGGCGTATGTGCTCGAGGGTGGCGTCCACAGTGGACTGGCGCTGGAGGCCAAGGAGGCCGTGCCCTTTGACGCGCTGCCGCTGATCTCGGTGCAGGCGCTGGCCGATGCGCTGAAGGACGACACCGTGGACCTGGTGGACCTGCGCCCGAGCATGATCCATCGCAAGGGCCGGATTGTCGGTTCGCGCTGGTCGATTCGTTCGCGGTTGACCGCGGGTGGGCGTCCACTGGTGCTGCTGGCTGATGATCCGGCGCTGGCCGCTTTTTGCTGCGTTGGGCTTGGGCGGCGATGTGCGTTTGCTCGACGGCGGCTATGCCGCGTGGGTTGCGGCCGGTTTGCCGGTGATCGAGGATGCGCAAACGCCTCCGGACAACCAGTGCATCGACTTCCTGTTCTTCACCCACGACCGCCACAGCGGCAACAAGGACGCTGCCCGCCAATATCTCGCCTGGGAAATTGGCCTGTTGGCACAGATGAGCGAAGCGGAAATCGCCAGTCTCAAGCCGTTGTTGCCCGCGTCACGGGTGCGTACCCGGCTGATTCACGCGGCGCGTACCGAAGGCGGCAATGGTGGTCGGGCGGTGAACGTACCGATCACCCGCCTGAGCACCGTGCTGTTCGACAACCTGGCCCCAGATGCGTGACGCGCGCTCCCGACGCGACAGTGAGCGGGTCCTGAGTTACGGCGCACGCGGCAATCCCACTGCTTTTGCCCTTGAAGACCTGGTCACCGAACTTGAGGGTGGCTATCGCACACGGCTGTATGGCACCGGGCTCGCCGCCGCGGCGCAGACGTTCCTGGCCTACCTGCGGCCCGGCGACCATGTGTTGATCACCGACGCCGTCTATTCGCCGGTGCGCAAACTGGCCCGGGAGTTCCTCCAGCCATTCGGCATCGAAGTCAGCTATTTCGCCCCGGACGGCAGCGGCCTGGACGCGCAACTGCAGGCCAACACCAAAATGGTCTACGCCGAAGTGCCGGGTTCGCTGCTGTATGAACTGTGTGACCTGCCCGCGCTAGCCGCACTGTGCAAGCCGCGGGGCATTCTGTTGGCGGTGGACAACACCTGGGGCTCGGCGTACCTGTACCGCCCGCTGGCGCTGGGTGCCGACATCTCGATCATGGCCTTGACCAAGTACCTTGGCGGCCACAGTGACGTGATGATGGGCAGCGTCTGCACCACCGAAGCGGCATGGCCGGCCCTGGCGAAAATGAGCGATACCTTTGGCAATGCAGTGAGTGCCGACGATGCCTACCTGATCCTGCGTGGCGCACGCACCCTGGCTTCCCGGCTGGACGTGCACGAGCGCCAGGCGTTGAAGATTGCCCAGTGGTTGCAGGCGCAGCCGCAGGTCAGGCGGGTGTTTCATCCGGCACTGGCGGAGCATCCTGGCCACGCGCTGTGGAAGCGTGACTTCAGCGGGAGCAACGGTTTGCTGTCCTTCGAACTCGACCGCGCGGATTGCCGGCTACGTCGAACGGTTTATCGACGGCCTGCAGCTGTTTGGCCTGGGCGCATCCTGGGGCGGCTTTGAAAGCCTGGTGACCCTGGCCGATACACAGGATCGCCAGAGCGCCGCCGACCGTGGATTGAACCCGGTGGTGCGCCTGCATGTGGGCTGGAGGATGTGGAGGCGTTGATCGAGGATCTGCAGCGCGGGTTCGTGGCGGCGGGGCGTTGAGCCTCGCACCATGACAATTTGCGTCCGCCCATAGGTGCCAATCGAACTTTGTGTTTAACTTCGGCACCTGAAATTCGTTTCACTACCACCACTAGAAGGATTCCGTTCATGGCTCAAGTTACCCTCCGAGGCAACCCTGTCCAGGTCGAAGGCGATTTGCCGAAAGTCGGCGCCAAGGCGCCAGACTTCACCCTGACTGCCGGCGACCTGTCTGACGCGACCCTGGCGACTTTCGCCGGCAAGCGCAAAGTGCTGAACATTTTCCCAAGCGTTGATACCCCGACCTGCGCCACTTCGGTTCGCAAGTTCAACGCTCAGGTCAACGACGTGAACAACACCGTAGTGTTGTGCATCTCCACCGACCTGCCATTTGCCCAGGCGCGTTTCTGCGGTGCCGAAGGCCTGGAAAACGTGAAGAACCTGTCGGACTTCCGTGAGGCAGCCTTTGCTGTCGACTACGGTGTAGCGCTTGCTGATGGCCCGCTCCGCGGCCTGACCGCCCGTGCCGTCGTGGTACTGGACGAGAACGACAACGTACTGCACAGCGAACTGGTCAGCGAAATTGGCCAAGAGCCGAACTACGAGGCAGCCCTGGCTGTTTTGAAGTAACTGTTACTACGCATTACTGTCGTTTTGCAGTAACACGCGTGATGCAGTATTACGGCCTGGCCTAGTCCAGGCCGTTTTTATTTGTGCTTCAGATGCTTAGCCAGATAGCGAATGGACTAAGCACAGAAGTTAAAAGTTGTAATCCAAGGTAAATAGCCGGTAAAGGCGCTTTTCTTAACGCGCCCCAGTGCTTATCTTTCAGCCTCCCGAAGAAGAAGCTCTCGCACCCAATGGTTGATCACTCCATGCAATCCACCCCTCGTCACTCCCGCCGCTGGCTGTTCGGCCTTCTCGTGCTGCTGGTCATTGCCGGCCTGTGCTGGAAGTTCTGGCCTGGCACCAGCCACAAGGACAGCGCCGAGAAGAAGCCCGCCGGGCATGCCGGCAAGTCGGGGATGATGCGCCCGGGCTTTGGGGGTTCCACTGGCCCGGTGCCGGTGCGTGTGGCGCCGGCGGTGCTGGGCGAATTCCCGGTGTACTACAAGGCGCTGGGTACGGTGACGGCACTCAACACCATCAATGTGCGCAGCCGGGTTGGCGGAGAGCTGGTCAAGATCGCCTTTGAAGAGGGGCAGATGGTCAAGGCCGGTGACCTGCTGGCGGAAATCGACCCGCGCAGTTACCAGAATGCCTTGCTCCAGGCCCAGGGCACGTTGCTGCAGAACCAGGCCCAGCTGAAAAACGCCCAGGTCGACGTGCAGCGTTATCGCGACCTGTATGCCCAGGACAGTATCGCCAAGCAGACCCTGGACACCGCCGAAGCACTGGTGTTGCAGTACCAGGGCACGGTCAAGACCAACCAGGGCGCGGTGGATGACGCCAAGCTCAACCTCGAATTCACCAAGATCCGCGCCCCGATCACCGGTCGTGTCGGCCTGCGCCAGGTAGACGTGGGCAACCTCGTCGCCGCCAACGACACCACCTTCCTGGCGGTGATCACCCAGACCCAACCCATCAGCGTGGTCTTCACGTTGCCGGAAAACACCCTGGAAACCGTGCTGGCGCGTTATCACGCCGGCAACAAGCTGCCGGTGGAAGCCTGGGACCGTGGCGATGTCGCGGTGAAAGCCACGGGCGTGCTGCAGAGCCTCGATAACCAGATCGACGTCACCACCGGCACCCTGAAATTCAAGGCGCGGTTCGATAACAAGGACCAGGCGCTGTTCCCCAACCAGTTCGTGAACGTGCACCTGCTGGCCGACACCCTGCACAACGTGGTGCTGGCGCCGTCGGCGGCGATTCAGTTCGGCAATACCGGCACCTTCGTCTACGTGCTCGATGGCGACAAGAAGGTCAAGGTGCGTCCGCTGGTGATCGGTGATTCCGACGGCGACAACACCGTGATCAAGCAAGGCCTGGCCGCCGGCGACCGCGTGGTGCTGGAAGGCACCGACCGCCTGAAGGACGGCAGCGACATTGAAGTGGTCAACGACAGCACTGAAGTGCCGACCACGCCGACCGAACACCTCCAGGGCCAGCCGGCAGCCAAGACGCAACAAGGCCCGGCTGATGCCGCCAAGGCGCAAAAGGGCGGCGCATGAACCTCTCGCGGCTGTTCATCCTTCGCCCGGTAGCCACTACCCTGAGCATGCTGGCCATTGTCCTGGCTGGCGTGATCGCTTATCGCCTGCTGCCGGTCTCGGCCTTGCCCCAAGTGGATTACCCGACCATCCGGGTGATGACCCTGTACCCCGGCGCCAGTCCGGACGTAATGACCAGCGCGGTCACGGCGCCCCTTGAGCGTCAGTTCGGGCAGATGCCCGGCCTGACCCAGATGGCGTCCACCAGCTCCGGCGGCGCCTCGGTGCTGACCCTGCGTTTCAACCTCGACATCAACATGGATGTCGCCGAGCAACAGGTGCAGGCCGCGATCAACGCCGCCACCAACCTGCTGCCCAAGGACCTGCCGGCGCCGCCGGTGTACAACAAGGTCAACCCGGCGGATACCCCGGTGCTGACCCTGGCCATCACCTCCAAGACCATGTTGCTGCCCAAGCTCAATGACCTGGTCGACACGCGCATGGCGCAGAAGATCGCGCAGATCAGCGGCGTCGGCATGGTCAGCATCGCCGGCGGCCAGCGCCAGGCGGTGCGGATCAAGGTCAACCCCGAGGCCCTGGCGGCCAACGGCCTGAACCTGTCGGATGTGCGCACCCTGATCGCCGCCTCCAACGTCAACCAGCCCAAGGGTAACTTTGACGGCCCCACGCGGGTGTCGATGCTCGACGCCAACGACCAGTTGGTCTCGCCCAAGGAATACGCCGAACTGATCCTCGCCTACAACAACGGCGCGCCGTTGCGGCTCAAGGATGTGGCGCAGATCGTCGACGGCGCCGAGAACGAACGCCTCGCGGCCTGGGCCAACGAAAACCAGGCGGTCCTGCTGAACATCCAGCGCCAGCCCGGGGCCAACGTCATCGAGGTGGTGGACCGGATCAAGGCGCTGTTGCCAAGCATCACCGACAACCTGCCGGCGGGCCTGGACGTGACGGTGCTTACCGACCGTACCCAGACCATCCGGGCCTCGGTCAAGGATGTACAACACGAATTGCTGATCGCCATTGCCCTGGTGGTGATGGTGACGTTCCTGTTCCTGCGCCGCTTCAGCGCGACCATTATTCCGTCCATCGCCGTGCCGCTGTCCCTGGTGGGCACCTTCGGCGTGATGTACCTCGCCGGTTTCTCCATCAACAACCTGACGCTGATGGCGCTGACCATCGCCACCGGTTTTGTGGTGGACGACGCCATCGTGATGCTGGAGAACATTTCCCGCTACATCGAGGAAGGCGATACACCGCTCAATGCGGCGCTCAAGGGCGCCAAGCAGATCGGCTTCACCCTGATTTCCCTGACCCTGTCGCTGATCGCGGTATTGATCCCGCTGCTGTTCATGGCGGACGTGGTGGGGCGCTTGTTCCGTGAATTCGCGATCACCCTGGCGGTGGCGATCCTGATTTCCCTGGTGGTGTCCCTGACCCTGACGCCGATGATGTGCGCGCGGTTGCTCAAGCGTGAGCCGAAAGAGGACGAGCAGGGCCGTTTCTACAAGGCCAGCGGCGCCTGGATCGACTGGCTGATCGAGGCCTACGGGCGCAAGTTGCAGTGGGTGCTCAGGCATCAGCCGCTGACCCTGCTGGTGGCCATCGCCACCCTGGGCCTGACCGTGGTGTTGTACATGGTAGTGCCCAAGGGCTTCTTCCCGGTGCAGGACACCGGCGTGATCCAGGGCATTTCCGAAGCGCCACAGTCGATTTCCTTGCGGCGATGAGCCAGCGCCAGCAGGAACTGGCGAAGATCATCCTCGAAGACCCGGCGGTGGAGAGCCTGTCGTCCTATATCGGGGTAGACGGTGATAACGCCACCCTCAACAGTGGTCGCCTGCTGATCAACCTCAAGCCCCACGGCGAACGGGACCTGAGCGCGGCGCAGATCATCACGCGCCTGCAGCCGCAGTTGGACAAGCTGGTGGGGATTCGCCTGTTCATGCAGCCGGTGCAGGACCTGACCATCGAAGACCGCGTCAGCCGTACCCAGTACCAGTTCAGCATGTCCTCGCCGGACGCCGAGCTGCTGGCCTTGTGGAGTGAAAAGCTGGTACACGCCCTCAGCCAGTTGCCGGAACTCTCCGACGTCGCCAGCGACCTGCAGGACAAGGGCCTGCAGGTGTACCTGGTGATCGACCGTGACGCCGCATCGCGCCTTGGCGTGTCGGTGTCGACCATCACCGACGCGCTGTACGACGCGTTCGGCCAGCGGCAGATATCCACCATCTACACCCAGGCCAGCCAGTACCGCGTGGTATTGCAGGCCCAGTCCGGTGAAACCCTCGGCCCGGACGCCCTGAACCAGATCCATGTGAAAACCACCGACGGCGGCCAGGTGCGGCTGTCGAGCCTGGCCCATGTGGAACAGCGCCAGGCCCAGTTGGCAATCGCGCATATCGGTCAGTTCCCGGCGGTGATGATGTCGTTCAACCTGGCCCCCGGCGTGGCGCTGGGCAAGGGCGTCGAACTGATCAACCAGACCCAGAAAGACATCGGCATGCCGGTGGGCGTGCAGACCCAGTTCCAGGGCGCGGCCCAGGCATTCGAGGCTTCGCTGTCGAGTACCTTGCTGCTGATCCTGGCGGCGGTGGTGACCATGTACATCGTGCTCGGGGTGCTCTACGAGAGCTACATCCACCCGATCACCATCCTCTCGACCCTGCCGTCGGCAGCGGTGGGCGCCTTGCTGGCCTTGCTGCTCAGTGGCAACGACCTGGGGATGATCGCGATCATCGGCATCATCCTGCTGATCGGCATCGTGAAGAAGAACGCGATCATGATGATCGACTTTGCCCTCGACGCTGAGCGCAACCAGGGCCTGGACCCGCAAACCGCGATCTACCAGGCGGCGCTGTTGCGCTTCCGGCCGATCCTGATGACCACCCTGGCGGCGCTGTTCGGTGCCGTGCCGTTGATGCTCGCCACCGGCTCCGGCGCCGAGTTGCGCCAGCCGCTTGGCCTGGTGATGGTGGGCGGGTTGCTGGTGAGCCAGGTGTTGACCCTGTTTACCACCCCGGTGATCTACCTGTATTTCGACCGCCTCGGCCGTCGCTGGCGCAAAGAGCCGGTGCGCCTGGAGCCGGTTGAGTCATGAACCTGTCCGGACCTTTCATTCGCCGGCCGGTAGCCACCATGCTGCTGAGCCTGGCGATCATGCTGCTGGGCGGCGTCAGCTTCAACCTGTTGCCGGTGTCGCCATTGCCGCAGATCGATTTCCCGTGATCGTGGTGTCGGCCAGCTTGCCGGGGGCCAGCCCGAGGTGATGGCGTCTACGGTGGCCACGCCGCTGGAGCGCTCCTTCGGCGCGATTGCCGGCATTACCACCATGAGCAGTTCGTCGAGCCAGGGTTCGACCCGGGTGATCCTGGCGTTCGACTCCAATCGCGACATCAACGGCGCGGGCGCGGGAAGTGCAGGCGGCGATCAACGCCTCGCGTAACCTGCTGCCCAGTGGCATGCGCAGCATGCCCACCTACAAGAAGATCAACCCGTCCCAGGCGCCCCATCATGGTGCTGTCCCTGACCTCGGACGTGTTGCCCAAGGGCCAGCTGTACGACCTGGCCTCGACCATCCTGTCCCAGAGCCTGTCCCAGGTGCCGGGCGTGGGTGAAGTGCAGATCGGCGGCAGCTCCTTGCCCGCCGTGCGTATCGAACTGGAACCCAAGGCCCTCGACCAGTACGGCGTGGCCCTGGACGATGTGCGTAATACCATCGCCAATGCCAACGTGCGCCGGCCCAAGGGTTCGTTGGAGGACAGCCAGCGCAACTGGCAGATCCAGGCCAACGACCAGCTGGAAAAGGCCAAGGACTACGAACCGCTGCTGATCCGCTACCAGAATGGCGCGGCCTTGCGCCTGGGGGATGTGGCGAAGATCAGCGACGGCGTCGAGGACCGCTACAACAGCGGCTTCTTCAACAATGACTCGGCGGTGCTGCTGGTGATCAACCGCCAGTCCGGCGCCAACATCATCGAGACGGTGAAGCAGATCAAGGCGCAACTGCCGGCCTTGCAGGCGGTGTTGCCGTCCAGCGTCAAGCTGAACCTGGCCATGGACCGTTCGCCGGTGATCACCGCCACCTTGCACGAAGCCGAGATGACCCTGCTGATTGCCGTGGCCCTGGTGATCCTGGTGGTGTACCTGTTCCTCGGCAACTCCGCGCCTCGCTGATTCCACCCTGGCGGTGCCGGTGTCGCTGGTGGGCACGTTTGCAGTGATGTACCTGTTCGCTTTTCCCTGAACAACCTGTCGCTGATGGCGCTGATCCTCGCCACCGGCCTGGGTGGTGGACGATGCCATCGTGGTGCTGGAGAACATTTCCCGGCACATCGACCGGGTGTGCGCCGATGAAGGCGCGTACCTGGGAGCCCAGGAAGTCGGCTTCACCTTGCTGTCGATGAACGTCTCGCTGGTGGCGGTGTTCCTCTCGATCCTGTTCATGGGCGGTATCGTTACCAGTCTGTTCCGCGAGTTTTCCATCACCCTGGCAGCGGCGATCATCGTCTCGCTGGTGGTGTCGCTGACCCTGACCCCAATGCTCTGCGCCCGCTGGCTTCAAGCCCCATGTCAAAGGCCAGGAAACAGGCTTGCAGCGCTGGAGCCAGAAGATCAACCGACCGCATGGTGGCAGGCTACGCCCGCAGCCTGGACTGGGTGCTGCGCCACAAGCGCCTGACGCTGCTCAGCCTGTTGGTGACCATCGGGGTCAACGTCGCGCTGTATGTGGTGGTGCCGAAAACCTTCATGCCCCAGCAGGACACCGGGCAACTGATCGGCTTTGTGCGTGGCGACGACGGGCTGTCATTCAGTGTGATGCAGCCGAAGATGGAAATCTTCCGCAAGGCCGTCCTGCAGGACCCCGCGGTGTTGAGCGTGGCAGGCTTTATTGGCGGCAACAGCGGCACCAACAACGCGGTGATGCTGGTGCGGCTCAAGCCCATCAGCGAACGCAAGATTTCTGCCCAGGCGGTGATCGAGCGCAATGCGCAAGAATGTGCCACTGGTGCCCGGCGGGCGCCTGATGCTGATGGCTGACCAGGACCTGCAAATTCGGCGGCGGCCGCGACCAGACCACCTCGCAGTATTCCTACATCCTGCAAAGCGGCGACCTGGCGGCCTTGCGCCTGTGGTACCCGAAAGTGGTTGCCGCGTTGCGTGAGCTGCCGGAGCTGACCGCCATCGATGCCCGTGAAGGACGTGGCGCGGCCCAGGTGACGTTGATTGTCGACCGCGACCAAGCCAAGCGCCTGGGCATTGACATGGACATGGTCACTGCCGTGCTCAACAACGCCTACAGCCAGCGGCAGATTTCCACCATCTACGACAGCCTCAACCAGTACCAGGTGGTGATGGAGGTCAATCCGAAGTACGCCAGGACCCGATCACCCTCAATCAGATGCAGGTGATCACGTCCACCGGTGCGCGCGTGCCGCTGTCGCCATCGCTCACTATGAGAACAGCCTGGCGGACGACCGGGTTCAGCCATGAAGGCCAGTTCGCCTCGGAAAACATTGCGTTTGATATGTCGCCCGGCGTCACGGTGGAGCAGGGCACGGCCGCCATTGAAGCGGGCGATTGCCAAGGTCGGCCTGCCGGAAGAGGTGATCGCGAAAGAGGCCGGTACGCCGACGCCTTCGCCGCCACCCAGAAAGGCCAGCCGTTCATGATCCTCGGTGCACTGGTGGCGGTGTACCTGGTATTGGGGATTCTGTATGAGAGACTATATCCACCCGCTGACCATTCTGTCGACCTTGCCGTCGGCGGGGTGGGCGCCTTGCTTTTCGATTTACCTCTGGGGGGCGAGTTCAGCCTGATCTCGCTGCTGGGCTGTTCCTGCTGATCGGGTGGTGAAGAAAAACGCGATCCTGATGATCGACCTTGCGCTGCAACTGGAACGCAAGGACGGCATGAGCCCGCTGGAATCGATCCGCGCCGCTTGCCTGGTGCGGCTGCGCCCGATCCTGATGACCACGCTGGCGGCGATTCTTGGCGCCGTGCCGCTGCTGCTCAGCACGGCCGAAGGCGCGGAAATGCGCCAGCCCTCTGGGCCTGACGATTATCGGCGGGCTGGTGTTCAGCCAGATCCTGACCCTCTACACCACGCCTGTGGTTTACCTTTATCTCGACCGCCTGCGCCACGTTTCAACGGTTGGCGCGGAGTGCGTACCGATGCTGCCCTGGACACTGCGCTATGACCGATTCAACGTTTCCCACCGTGCAACGTCTGGCGATGACTCGCGGCTCAAAGCTGCTGAGCCTGGCCCTGTGCGGCGTGATGCTCAGCGCCTGCGCCGTCGGCCCGGACTACAAACGCCCCGAATTGACCGAGCCGGCCCAGTACAAAGAGCCCAGGGCTGGCGCCAGGCCGCGCCCAGCGACTCGCTGGCCCGGGGCGCCTGGTGGGAGCTGTACGGCGACAAACAACTGAATGAGCTGGTAGAAAAACTCAACAGCTCCAACCAGACCGTGGCCCAGGCCGAGGCGCGTTATCGCCAGGCCGCCTCGCAGGTGCGCAGTGCCCGTGGGGCGTTCTTCCCCACGGTTGACCTGAGTGCCTCGAAAAGCCGGGCCAGCCAGGGTACCGGCAGCAGTAACGCCAGCCTCAGCAGCTCCAGCAGCGGTATTCGCGACACCCTCAACACCCAGTTGGGCGTGAGCTGGGAAGCCGATATCTGGGGCAAACTGCGCCGGGCCTGGAAGCCAATGAAGCCAGCGCCGAAGCCAGCGCGGCGGAATCTCGCGGCGATGCGCCTGAGCCAGCAATCGGAACTGGTGCAGGATTACCTGCAACTGCGGGTAATGGACGAACAGACCCGTTTGCTGGCAAGCCACGGTGGACACCTACCAGCGCTCCCTGCAGATGACCCAGAACCAATACCGCGCCGGTGTCTCGGGCAAGGACGCCATCGCCCAGGCCCAGACCCAGCTGAAAAGCACCCAGCCAGCATGATCGACCTGATCTGGCAGCGGGCGCAGCTGGAAAACGCAATTGCCGTGCTGATCGGGTGTGCCGCCGGCCAACTTCAACCTGGCGGTGAGCAGGACATTCCGGCGCTGCCGCAGATTCCGGTGAGCCTGCCGTCGCAACTGCTGGAGCGCCGCCCGGATATCGCCCAGGCGGAGCGCTCGGTGATCGCGGCCAATGCCAACATCGGCGTGGCCAAGACCGCCTACTACCCGGACCTGACCCTGAGCCTGGCCGGCGGCTACTCCAGCAGCACCTACGCCGACTGGATCAGCCTGCCGAACCGCTTCTGGTCGGTGGGGCCGAAACTCGCCATGACCCTGTTCGACGGGGGCCAGCGTTCGGCCGAAGTTGACCGCGCCGAGGCGTCCTACGATGAAACCGTGGCCAAGTACCGTCAGACCGTACTCGATGGGTTCCGTGAGGTGGAAAACTACATGGTCCAGCTCAAGGTCCTGGAAGACGAGGCGGTCGTGAGTAACGAGGCCCTCGAAGCGGCCCGGGAATCCCTGCGCCTGACCCAGAACCAGTACAAGGCCGGGTTGATCGCCTATCTCGATGTGGTCACCGTGCAAGCCACCGCCCTGAGCAACGAGCGTACGGTGCTGACCCTGCTGCAAACCCGGCTGGTTGCCAGTGTGCAACTGATCGCTGCACTGGGCGGTGGTTGGGATGGCCAAATGCAGCTGAGCGACAAGAAGTAAACCCCGCTCTGGCTGGTGTACGGGCTTGTGTGGGAGCGGGCTTGCTCGCGAAAACGGTGGGTCAGTCAACTGTGTATGAACTGACCCGCCGCTTTCGCGAGCAAGCCCGCTCCCACAAGGGTTCTGCGGTGTTTTTGAGCCAGCGGATTGGCGTCAAATTTTGAATGATGGCTATACGACAATATTTCAGGTGTACAAGATTTATTCTCGCTACAATCCCTGACTTTTCAGCCCGGCACGGATGCCGTTCGGCCATAGGTCACGAGAAGTCCCATGCTCACCGGTAGTTATTCCCCCGCCCTGGTCCTGATTTCCCTGTTCGTCGCGATCCTCGCATCCTATACGGCGTTGGACCTGACCGGCCGCATCGCCACTGCCAGGGGCCGCGCGGTGTACCTGTGGATGGGCGGCGGCGCGCTGGCGATGGGCGTGGGGATCTGGTCGATGCACTTTATCGGCATGCTCGCCTTCCGCCTGCCCATCAGCCTCGGCTATGACGTCGGCATCACGGCGCTGTCGTTGTTGATCGCGATCCTGTCCAGCGGTTTTGCCTTGTGGCTGGTGAGCCAGCGCGTTTGCCGGCGTGGCAACTGGCATTTGGCGCATTGATCATGGGCGCCGGCATCAGCGCCATGCACTACACCGGCATGGCCGCCATGCGCATGACCCCCGGCATCGACTACGACCCCACGCTGTTCACCGCCTCGTTGCTGATTGCCGTGGGTGCGTCGGCGGCGGCGTTGTGGATTGCCTTCAACCTGCGGCGCAACACGCCGTATGTGCGGTTGGCCCGAGGCGGGGCGGGCGATGGTGATGGGCGTGGCGATTGTCGGCATGCACTACACCGGCATGGCCGCCGCGCGTTTCGCCGATGGCAGCTTCTGCGGCGCGGCCCTGGACGGCTTGAGTGGCAAGGGCCTGATAACCTGGTGCTGGTCACCACCCTGGCAGTGTTGATCATCGCGCTGCTGACCTCCCTGGCCGACGCCCGCCTGGAAGCCCGCACCGCGGTGTTGGCCGACTCACTGACCCAGGCCAACCAGGAACTCACCCACCTGGCCCTGCACGACATGCTCACCGGCTTGCCCAATCGCACCCTGCTCGCCGACCGGATCCAGCAGGCGATACAGCGGGTGAACGAAGAGGGCGGCTGCTTCGCGCTGATGTTTATCGACCTGGACGGCTTCAAGCCGGTGAATGACGCTTTTGGTCACCACATGGGCGACCAGCTGTTGCAGCAAGTCGGCCTGCGCCTGCGCGAAGACTTGCGCAGCCAGGACACCCTGGCCCGCATCCGCGGTGACGAGTTTGTATTGCTGGTGCAATTGGGCCAGCCCGACGATGCGTTGCGCCTGGCGAGCGCCAGGTGGGCATGATCAACCAGGCCTTCCACGTCGCCGAGCATGAGCTGAAATCTCCGCCAGCATCGGCATCGCACTGTTCCCCGGCAACGGCGCCACGCCCCAGGAACTGCTGATGAACGCCGACGCGGCGATGTATCACGCCAAGGCATGGGCAAGAACGGCTACAGCTTTTTCGACGTGTCGATGAACACCAATGCGCGCAAGCAACTGCAACTGCTGCAGGACTTGCGCAATGCCGTGGAGCACGAGCAGTTCCGGCTTTATTACCAGCCCAAGTTCGACGCCATCAGCGGCCGCCCGGTCGGTGCCGAGGCGCTGCTGCGCTGGAGCACCCGCAACAAGGCCTGTTGTTGCCGGACAAGTTTATCGAGCTGGCGGAAAAGACCGGGCTGATCATCCCCATCGGCGAATGGGTACTCAACGAAGCCTGCCGCCAGATGCAGGTGTGGTATGCCCAGGGCTATCACGACTGGCGCATTGCCGTGAACCTGTCGGCGTTGCAGTTCTGCCACGCCGGGCTGGTCAAGAGTGTCGCCGCTGCCCTGGAACGCCACCGCTTGCCAGCCAACAGCCTGACCCTGGAAATCACCGAAACCACCGCCATGAGCGATGCCGACGCGAGCATGACGGTGTTGCAGAAGCTTTCGGACATGGGCGTCGACCTGTCCATCGACGACTTCGGTACCGGCTATTCGAGCCTGATGTACCTCAAGCGTCTGCCGGCCAATGAGCTGAAGATCGACCGGGGCTTCGTGCGTGACCTGGAGCACGACAGCGACGATGCCGCCATCGTCTCGGCCATCGTTGCCCTCGGTCAGGCCCTGGGCCTGCGTATTGTGGCCGAGGGTGTAGAGACCGACTCACAGCAGAGCTTCCTCACCCGGCTGGGCTGCGATTCGCTTCAGGGGTATCTGCTGGGGCATTCCGTTACCGGCCGAGGGTTTCATGGCCGACATCCAGCGCGCCGAGCAGGTGGTGAGTGTGCATTCGGTGATGTGAGCCCATGCAAAACCTGCAGGGCGCAGGTAGTATTGGATCCATCAGCTCACGTTGAACCAGGAGACCTTACACATGGACAAAGTCGTCGTCATCACCGGTGGCAGTCGTGGGATCGGCGCCGCCACGGCGCTGCTGGCCGCCGCCCAGGGCTATCGCATCTGTATCAATTACCAGGCCGATGAAGACGCCGCCCACCGCGTACTTGAGCAAGTGCGTGCCCTCGGCGCCCAGGCGATTGCCGTGCGGGCTGATGTGAGCACTGAAGACGAAGTGATTGGCCTGTTCCACCGGGTCGATACCGAACTGGGCCGGGTGACGGCACTGGTCAACAACGCAGGTACCGTCGGGCACAAGTCGCGGGTCGATGAGATGTCCGAGTTCCGCATCCTGAAGACCCTCAGGACCAATGTGTTGGGGCCGATCCTGTGTGCCAAGCATGCGCTGCTGCGCATGTCGCCCAAGCATGGCGGGCAGGGCGGCAGCATCGTCAACGTTTCATCGGCCGCCGCGCGGTTGGGCTCGCCGGGGGAGTATGTGGATTACGCCGCGTCCAAGGGCGCGCTGGATACCTTCACTCTCGGGCTCTCCAAGGAAGTGGCGGGCGAGGGGATCCGGGTCAATGGCGTGCGTCCCGGGTTTATTTTCACCGACTTCCACGCCCTGAGCGGCGACCCGGATCGGGTCAGCAAGCTTGAGCCGGGCATCCCCATGGCCCGTGGCGGGCGTGCAGAGGAAGTCGCGGAAGGGATTATCTGGCTGCTCTCGGACAAGGCGTCCTATGCGACGGGAACCTTTCTTGACCTGGCGGGCGGTCGTTAGTTTTGTACCGCCTGTGGCGAGGGGCACGCCGCTCGCCACAGCCCAGGTATCAGGCGCCGCGCAGCGCTTCATAGCCCCTGAGGGAAAACGCCTTGAGCAGGCTGGCCTCCGAGTCTGGATGAATGGCGTAGCCGTGATTCGAAAAACCGTCCAGGACACCGTTGCGGCTATGGCTGGCGCTTAATTTGAGATCGTCCACGTTGTCGATAAATCGCAGTACCTTATCCAGGTTGTAGGTGGCGTCGGCGCGAGAGTCCGGGTCTTGGTTGGCCGCGCTCCAGTCACCCACCTGGCGCTTCAGGTCATCGCTCACTTCGTAGTGGTCGCGGTTATCCAGGAAGTTCTTCAGCACAGGGCTTTGTTCGGTAATCTGGTCACTCGATCGATGATCTCCCGCGGGGCGCCCGGTAGCGCCTGTCATTTCGCGCACCTGTTGCTGCTCTGCGGCACGCATATAGTGGGGAGGAACGGGAAGGGGTCGCAGGCCGGCAGCTGAAGAAATAGTCATAAGGCATCTCTGATGTGAACCAAGTGAATGCGCTCTTTCTATCGTAAGAAATAGCGCACTCCTGTGTGGTTCTTAGCCCGGCTACGGTTCCCATCCGTAGGTTAAAACGACCGCACAATCTTCCCCAGCGTCTCCATCGCCTTCTCACACGACTCATCCCACGGGCTGCCGTAGTTCAAGCGAATGCAGTTCCTGAAGCGCTGTGTCGGCGAGAAGATCGGTCCCGGTGCGATGCTGATGCCCTGGGCCAGCGCCATCTGGAACAATTTCAACGAGTCGGTTTGTTCCGGCAATTCCAGCCACAGGAAGTAGCCGCCGGCAGGCTGGCTGACCCGTGTCTGCGCCGGGAAATAGCGCGCGATGGCGGCGAGCATGGCGCTTTGCTGTTCTTCCAGCGCGTAACGCAATTTACGCAGGTGCCGGTCGTACCCGCCGTGTTGCAGGTAATCGGCAATCGCCGCCTGGGCGGGCATCGAGGCACACAGCGACGTCATCAATTTCAGCCGCTCGATCTTCTGCGCATAACGTCCGGGCGGCGACCCAGCCGATGCGGTAGCCCGGAGCCAGGCTCTTGGCGAACGAGCCGCAATGCATCACCAGGCCTTCTGTGTCGAACGCCTTCGCCGGTTTGGGCGCCTGTTGACCGTAGTACAACTCGGCGTACACGTCGTCTTCGATCAGCGGCAACTGGTGGCTGCGCAGTAACTCCACCAGTTCCTGTTTCCGGGCCTCGGGCATGGTTGCGCCCATCGGGTTCTGGAAACTGGTCATGCACCAGCAGGCCTTGATCGGGTAACGCTCCAGGCTTTGCGCCAGCACCTTGAGGTCGATGCCATCGCGTGGGTGTACGGGGATTTCCACCGCCTTGAGTTTCAGGCGCTCGAGGATTTGCAGGCTGGCGTAGAACGCCGGTGCTTCGATGGCCACCAGGTCGCCCGGCTCGGTAACGGCTTGCAGGCACAGGTTCAGTGCTTCAAGGGCGCCGTTGGTGATCAACAGTTCTTCCATGGGCAGCATCAGCCCGCCCACCATGTAGCGCAAGGCAATTTGCCGGCGCAGTTGCGGGTTGCCCGGCGACATGTCGGTGACCACCATGCGCGGGTCCATTTCCCGGCTGGCGCTGGCCAGGGAACGGGCCAGGCGTTGCAGCGGGAACAGCGTCGGGCTGGGGAAGGCCGAGCCGAAGGGCACGGTTTGCGGGTCCTTGATGGAATCGAGCACCGAGAACACCAATTCGCTGACGTCCACCTCGGTGGACTCGTGCACGTGGGCACTCACCACCGGCTCGGAAAACGGGCTGGGCGCATGGGTGTTGACGAAGTACCCGGAGCGCGGCCGGGCGCGGATCAGCCCGCGTCGCTCCAGCAGGTAGTACGCCTGGAACACCGTGGACGGGCTGACACCGTAGGTCTGGCTGGCATAACGCACCGAAGGCACGCGCTGGCCGGGCCCGAGCACGCCGGAGCGGATCAGTTCTGCGATGTCGTCGGCGAATTTTTCGTAGCGTTTCATTGGGGCTCAGTGCTTTGAACAGATTTTGCTGATTGAACACAGATCAAACGGTGGGAGCGGGCTTGCTCGCGAAAGCAATCTTTCAGTTGATGTATCCATTGACTGGCACACCGCTTTCGCGAGCAAGCCCGCTCCCACATTTTGATCTCCAGTGTTGCTGAAAGCTTGGGCTCAGCGATTCAATGGCGCCACAAACCGGCTGTCCGCCGCGCTGTAAATCCACGGCTCATCCACGTCCGAGACCTTGAAGCGGATCGTCTGCGAACTGCTGGCGGGCTTCTCTGCGGTCATCGCCACCGACACCGGCACATCGGTAATCTCACCTGGTGCCAGGCTGATCTCGGTCTTGCCCTGCAGCTGGAAGCCGTCGCCGTCCATCAGCTCCAGGCGGTAATCCTGGCGCTGCTGGGTCTTGTTGATGACCTTGAGGCTGTAGATGTTCTCGATCAAGCCGTCACTGTTCTCGCGGAACATCCCCCGGTCCTTGGTCACGTCCAGCGACACCATCGGGCGTTCCACCAGCGCCACCACAAGCGCGCCGATCATCACCAGCAGCACGGCACTGTAGCCGATCAGGCGTGGCCTGAGCAGATGGGTCTTGCCACCTTGCAACTGATGCTCCGAGGTGTAGCTGACCAGGCCGCGGGCATAGCCCATTTTATCCATGATCGAATCACAGGCATCGATACACGCGGCGCAGCCGATGCATTCCATTTGCAGGCCGTCACGGATGTCGATGCCGGTGGGGCATACCTGCACGCACAGCTGGCAGTCGATGCAATCACCCAGGCCGACGTCCGCCGGTTGCACGTCGCGTTTGCGCGGGCCACGGTTCTCGCCGCGGGCTACGTCGTAGGAAATGGTCAGGGTGTCCTTGTCGAACATCACACTCTGGAACCGCGCATACGGGCACATGTGCATGCACACCGCTTCACGCAGCCAGCCGGCGTTGATGTAGGTGGCGCCGGTAAAAGAACAGCACCCAGAACAGGCTTACGCCGCCCATTTGCCAGGTCAGCAGCTCCTCGGCCAGCGGCCGGATCGGCGTGAAGTAGCCGACAAATGTCAGCCCGGTCAGCACGCTGATCCCCAGCCACAGCGTGTGCTTGGCCGAGCGCCGCGCCAGCTTGTCCAGGCTCCAGGGCGCAGCTTGCAGCTTGATGCGTTGGTTTCGCTCGCCTTCAGTGACCTTTTCGCACCACATGAACAACCAGGTAAACGAGCTTTGCGGGCAGGTATAGCCACACCACACACGCCCTGCGAATACGGTGATGGCGAAACAGGCCGAACGCGCAGATGATCAACAGCGCCGACAGCAGGATGAAATCCTGGGGCCAGAACGTGGCACCGAAGATGTGGAATTTGCTTTCAGCCAGGTCCCATAACACCGCCTGCCGTCCGCCCCAGTTCAGCCACACGGTGCCGAAAAATGCCAGGAACAGAAAGCCTGCGCCTGCCACGCGCAAAGTACGGAACAGGCCGGTAAAACTGCGGGTGTGAATCAGGTTGTCGCTGGATTTGGCCTTCATCTTCTTTGGATGTGCAGGCTCAAACACTTCTACGGTTCGGACGGGGATTCTATCGCTCATGGTCTTTCGCTCATCAGCCTCCATCAGGCAGATGAACTATGACCGGCGCTCTGTTTGCATAACAGACTCAGGTATGGCGATAAAAAGCGGATCAGATGGGCCGCCCGTGCATGCCTGCGACAATGTGCTGCACCCGGTGGTGCGCGGGGTGCAGCGCTTTTGAGGCGGGGCTGATCCAGGTCAATCAAATCACCGAATCACCGTCGGTAGCTTTCAAGTGCTTACGGCCGTCTTTGGCACCCGCTACGGTCAATGCGTCGGCTTCGGCTTCGGTGATATAGGTGCGGTTCACCGTTCAGCTTCACGAACGACATGGATTTCTCGCTGTCGGTTTTCGACCGTGACATGGGTGGCTTCCAGTTGTTTCTCGTGGCCGTCCACATCGACGGTGAAGAAACATTGCTGACCTTCGATACGTACGGGCATATCGATCTCCTTTTTGTGGGCTATTACTGATTAGGGTGGGATGCGCAGGCAATGGTTCTGCGCAACTGACTGACGGTCGATGCTGTCCATGTTCTATCGACCCCCAACAAGGAAACGTCCATGGACGCCTGGTGGCATGAAGTCTGGGTAACCCTGCAAGCGGAATTTGCCGATATCGGCGATGCCCGGCAGCTCACGCAAATCACCGTTCGGCTGCTGATTGCGGCGATATTGGGCGGGATCCTGGGTTACGAGCGCGAACAGAAAGGCAAGGCCGCCGGGGTACGCACCCACATGCTCGTGGCCCTGGGCGCCGCGCTGTTCGTGTTGGTGCCGAGCATGTCCGGCTCCCAGGCAGACGCCATGAGCCGTGTGCTGCAGGGCGTGATCGCGGGCATCGGCTTTCTTGGCGCCGGCACTATCCTAAAGGGCAAGGAAGACGAAGAGGGTCAGCACGTCAAAGGCCTGACCACCGCCGCCGGCTTGTGGATGACCGCCGCCATTGGGGTGGCGGCGGGAATGGGGCGGGAATCCACGGCGGTACTCAGCACGTTGTTGGCCTTGGCGGTGTTCAGTGTGATGCCAAGGGTTGTGCGGTTGCTGGAGAAGGACTAGACGATGACCGGCGGCATGGTCGTCGGTGGTTCCTCCACCGGTGGTGGCTGTGTGCCTGGCGGTTCCTGCTCGGGAACCGGATCGGGTTCGGTCGGCGGTAATGTGGCTTATCTATATTGGGATCAGGCGTTTCAGCCGGAATAGGGATATTCATCGGTATGGCCTCCTTTGTGCTTTGCTCTATCGGTGGACAATCGCGTGGTGGATTTGATTCCCCGCCCGATGGCGGGATATCCGCCTGAACTTTTCACTCGTCGGCATGCTCGGAACCTAGACGGCCCTGCTCAGGGAGAGTGGCGTCGTTTCAGAATTTGAATCAAGCACAAGAGCGTCCACTGGGCGTTAAGGGGAGATGCTCGATGACTGCTGAAACACTGACTCAAGACGATTCAACCTCCACATTACCGCTGTCCCAGGCACTGTTGCTGCCAAGGATCGCGATTGAAAGCACGACCCCGGTGATCGATGGCGGCGAGTTTCGCGGTCAAGGCTGTGGTTGGCCAGCGCGTGCAGGTTGCCAGCAAGGTGTTCGCTGATGGCCACGACAAGCTTGCGGTGATGATCCGCTGGCGCCCGCGCAGTGAAGAAAGCTGGCACAGCGTGGTGATGACCGATGTCGGCAACAACGGCTGGGAAGGCGCATTCACCGTGACCGCCCAGGGCCCGCATGAGTATTGCATCGAAGCCTGGATCGACACGTTTGCCAGCTTTCGCTACGAACTGAGCAAGAAACACGAGGCAGGGGTGCCGGTCAGCCTGGAGTTGCAGGAAGGCCGCAGCCAGGTCCTGCAAGCCGCCGAGCGCAGTGACAATGAGCTGCGTGACCGCTTTGATGTTGCTGCACCACGAACTCTCCGGTTTGCTGGAAACCGAGCAGGTCGCGTTGTTCCTGCACGAAGACAGTGCACACCTGATGACCCAGGCCGATCACCGCGCCTATTTGAGCATCAGCCCGGTGTACCCGATTGATGTAGAGCGCGAGGCTGCGCAATTTGCCAGCTGGTACGAGTTGTTTCCCCGCTCGATCACCGACGATCCCGCGCGCCATGGCACATTCAACGATGTGTACTCACGGCTGTCGATGATCCACGACATGGGCTTTGACGTGCTGTACTTCCCGCCGATCCATCCGATCGGTCGCAGCCACCGCAAGGGCAAGAACAATTCCCTGACCGCCGGGCCGGACGACCCGGGCAGCCCGTATATGCCATCGGCAGCGAAGAGGGCGGCCACGAGGCGATCCATTCGCAGTTGGGCACCCGTGAGGATTTTCCGCAACCTGGTCAATGCCGCCGCCGACCATGGACTGGAAATCGCCCTGGATTTTGCCATCCAGTGCTCCCAGGACCACCCGTGGCTCAAACAGCATCCGGGCTGGTTCAACTGGCGGCCCGACGGCACGATCAAATACGCCGAGAACCCGCCGAAGAAATACCAGGACATCGTCAACGTCGACTTCTACGCGGCCGACGCGATTCCCAGCCTGTGGGTCGAGTTGCGCGACATCGTGGTCGGTTGGGTGGAAGAGGGCGTGAAGACCTTTCGCGTCGACAACCCCCACACCAAAGCCGCTGCCGTTTCTGGCAATGGCTGATCAGCGATGTGCGTTCTAAATACCCCGAAGTGATCTTCCTCGCCGAAGCCTTCACCACCCCGGCGATGATGGCGCGCCTGGGCAAGGTTGGTTACTCCCAGAGCTACACCTACTTCACCTGGCGCAACACCAAGGCAGAGTTGAGCGAGTACCTGAGCGAACTGAACGAGTCGCCGTGGCGCGAGTGCTTCCGGCCGAACTTCTTCGTCAACACCCCGGACATCAACCCCGGCTTCCTGCATGAATCCGGCCGCGCCGGCTTCTTGATCCGCGCCGCGTTGGCCACCATGGGCTCAGGCCTGTGGGGCATGTACTCGGGTTTTGAACTGTGCCGAAGCGGCCCCGGTGCCGGGCAAGGAAGAGTACCTGGACTCGGAGAAGTACGAGATCCGCCCGCGAGACTTCACGGCGCCGGGCAACATCATTGCCGAGATCGCCCAGCTCAACCGCATCCGCCGGCAGAACCCGGCCTTGCAGACGCACCTGGGGCTCAAACTCTACAACGCGTGGAACGACAACATCCTGTACTTCGGCAAACGCAGCGAGGATGGCAGCAACTTTATCCTGGTGGCCGTGAGTCTCGACCCGTTCAACGCCCAGGAGGCCAATTTCGAGTTGCCGCTGTGGGAGCTGGGCTTGCCGGACGATGCCCAGACCCAGGGCGAAGACTTGATGACCGGCCACCGCTGGGACGTGGTACGGCAAGACCCAGTGGATGCGCATCGAACCGTGGCATCAGCCGTTTGGCATCTGGCGCATTACCGTTTCCTGAATCGACACCGATCTCCAAACCACTGGAGATCAAAGGTGGGAGTGGGCTTGCTCGCGAAAGCGGAGTGTCAGTCTCCGAATCGGTCCACTGATATACCGCTTTCGCGAGCAAGCCCGCTCCCACATTGACCGAGTTCCTTCAGGCAGAATTTTTTCGAATTCCCAGGAGTTTCCAAATGGCGAAGAAACCCAAGGCTGCCACCTTTATCAAAGATCCGCTCTGGTACAAAGACGCGGTGATTTATCAGGTTCACGTCAAATCCTATTTCGACTCCAAACAACGACCGGCATCCGGTGATTTTCCCGGGCCTGATCGCCAAGCTCGACTACATCGCCGACCTTGGTGTGAACACCATCTGGCTAACTACCGTTCTACCCCTCGCCACGCCGTGACGATGGCTACGACATCGCCGAATACCCGCGGTGTGCACAGCGACTACGGGACCATGGCCGACGCCAAGCGCTTTATCGCCGAAGCCCATAAACGCGGGCTGCGGGTGATCACCGGAGCTGGTGATCAACCACACCTCGACCAGCACCCATGGTTCAGCGGGCCCGCAAGGCCAAGCCCGGCTCGGCGGCGCGGGATTTCTATGTATGGTCCGATGACGACCAGAAATACGACGGCACCCGGATCATTTTCCTCGACACCGAAAAGTCCAACTGGACCTGGGACCCGGTCGCCGGCCAGTACTTCTGGCACCGCTTTTACTCCCACCAGCCGGACCTCAACTTCGATAACCCGCAGGTCATGAAAGCCGTCCTGTCGGTGATGCGCTACTGGCTCGACATGGGCATCGACGGCCTGCGCCTGGACGCCATTCCGTACCTGATCGAGCGCGACGGCACCAACAACGAAAACCTCCCCGAAACCCACGACGTGCTCAAGCAGATCCGCGCCGAGATCGACGCCAACTACCCCCGACCGCATGCTCCTGGCTGAAGCCAATCAATGGCCGGAAGACACCCAGCTGTACTTCGGGACAAAAAGGGCGACGACGGCGACGAGTGCCACATGGCGTTCCACTTCCCGCTGATGCCGCGCATGTACATGGCGCTGGCCCAGGAAGACCGTTTCCGATCACCGATATCCTGCGCCCAGACCCCGGAGATCCCGGCCAATTGCCAATGGGCAATCTTCCTGCGCAACCACGATGAACTGACCCTGGAAATGGTCACCGACAAAGAGCGCGACTACCTCTGGAACTATTACGCTGCCGACCGCCGTGCACGTATCAACCTGGGGATTCGCCGCCGCCCTGGCGCCGCTGATGGAACGCGACCGCCGGCGCATCGAGCTGCTCAACAGCCTGCTGCTGTCGATGCCGGGCACGCCGACCCTGTACTACGGCGATGAGATCGGCATGGGCGACAACATCTACCTCGGTGACCGCGACGGCGTGCGTACGCCGATGCAATGGTCCATCGACCGCAACGGCGGCTTCTCCCGCGCCGACCCGGCCAGCCTGGTATTGCCGCCGATCATGGACCCGCAATACGGCTACCAGTCGGTCAACGTCGAAACCCAGACCCAGGACCCGCACTCGTTGCTGAACTGGACGCGGCGCATGCTCGCGGTGCGTAAACAGTCCAAGGCGTTCGGTCGCGGCAGCCTGAAAATGCTCTCGCCCAGCAACCGCCGCATCCTGGCGTATACCCGCGAATACGCAGGCGCCGATGGCAAGAATGAAATCATCCTGTGCGTGGCTAACGTGTCCCGCAGTGCCCAGGCCGCAGAACTGGACCTCTCGGCGTTTGCCGGCATGGTTCCGGTGGAGATGCCTCGGTGGCAATGCCTTCCCGCCCATTGGCCAGCTGAATTTCCTGCTGACCCTGGCGCCGTATGGCTTCTACTGGTTCGTGCTGGCGGCGGAAAACCAGATGCCAAGCTGGCACGTGGAACCGGCACAAAGCATCCCGGACTTCACCACCCTGGTGCTGAAGAAACGCATGGAAGAATTGCTCGAAGCACCGTGCCGCACCACCCTGGAACAGAATGCGTTGCCGGCGTGGCTGCCCAAGCGCCGCTGGTTTTGCCAGCAAGGATACGGCGATCGACGGCGTGCACATCGCTTATGGCGTGCGCTTCGGCGACCCGCAGCATCCGGTGCTGCTCAGTGAAATCGAAGTCACCAGCGCCGGCCAGGTCAGCCGCTATCAGCTGCCGTTCGGCTTCCTTGGCGAAGACCAGTTCACCAGCGCCTTGCCGCAACAACTCGCGCTTGCCCGTGTACGGCGAGTGCGTCAGGTAGGTTTGGTGACCGATGCCTTCAGCCTCGACACTTATATCCGCGGCGTGATCCAAGGCCTGCAGGCCAAAACCGTCCTCGACTCCACCGATGGCGAGATTCGCTTCGAGCCCACGGCGCAGTTGGCCAAACTGGAATTGAACGACGAGTCGGAAGTGCGCTACCTCGCGGCGGAGCAGTCCAACAGTTCCGTGGTGGTGGGCGGCAGCCTTGGTGCTCAAGCTGATCCGAAAAGTCAGCGCCGGGGTTCACCCCGAGCTGGAAATGGGCGCCTACCTGACCGAAGCCGGCTACGAGCATATCTCGCCGCTGCTGGGCTCGGTGATCCGCCACGACGCCGATGGCCAGGACAACCTGCTGATGATCGCCCAGGGTTACCTGAGCAACCAGGGCGACGCGTGGGGCTGGACCCAGAATAACCTGGAGCGAGCGATTCGCGACGAACTGGCCGAAGCCATGTCCGAGCAGGAACAGCACTACAACGCCCTTGGCGAGCTGGCGGATTTCGCCGGCTTGCTCGGCCAGCGCCTGGGCGAGATGCACCTGGTGCTCGCGGCGCCCACCACTAACAAGGCGTTCAAGCCCGAGGTCACAACCCTCAAGGACAGCCAGGGCTGGGCCAGGCACGTAGGCGCACAAATCGACCACGCCTTGCAGTTGCTCAAACAGCATCAAACCAAGTTGAACCCTGCCGATCAGGCGTTGGTCAGTGCTTTACTGGAGCAGAAAAAGGCCATCGCCAGTCACGTTTCAGGACCTGGCGAAAGCCACGGTGGGCGGGTTGCGCATTCGCGTGCACGGCGACCTGCACCTGGGCCAGGTACTGGTGGTCAAGGGCGATGCCTACCTCATCGACTTCGAGGGCGAACCGGCGCGGCCGCTGCCTGAACGTCGTGGCAAACACAGCCCGTACAAGGATGTGAGCGGGTGCTGCGCTCGTTTGATTACGCGGCGGCCATGGCGGTGAATGTGCAGGGCGTCGACCAGTCGCCCGAGGCCAATGCGTCCCGGCAACGTGTGGCGGATCGCTACTTGCAAGAGGCCAGGCAGGCATTTATCCAGGCCTATCACGCTGCCACGACTACACTGGCCCATGACTGGCAGGATGCCAAAGGGCAGGACGCAGCGCTGGCGTTGTTCAGCCTGGAGAAGGCCGCGTACGAAGTGGCCTACGAAGCAGAGAATCGCCCGAGCTGGTTGCCGGTGCCGTTGCAAGGTTTGCACGGGCTGCTCAGCGGGTTGAAACCAATATCGAAAACTGCACGCGGTGGGGAGACGTCATGAGTTTTACAAGCAAAGAACCGCTGCAGGAAAAGTTGAGTGTGATGCCCAAACCTGCTGATATCGAAGCCCTGGTGCGGGCCGAGCACCATGATCCATTCTCGATCCTGGGTCCCCATGACGACGAGCAGGGCGGCCAGTTCATTCGCGCCTTCCTGCCGGAAGCGCTGAGTGTCCAGGTCCTGGCCCGCGACAGCGGCGAGCACATCGGCAGCCTCGATGCGACCCAGGTGCCGGGCTTGTTTGTCGGGCATTTCGGCAGCCGTCAGGCGTACTTGCTGAAGATCCAGTGGGCCGGTGGCGAACAGATCACCGAAGACCCTTACAGCTTCCAGCAACTGCTGCTGGGGGAGATGGACCTGTATCTGTTTGCCGAAGGCAATCACCGCGACCTGAGCAGTTGCCTCGGGGCACAAGTGACCAGCGTCGACGGTGTCCAGGGCGTGCGTTTTGCGGTATGGGCACCGAATGCCCGCCGTGTCTCGGTGGTGGGCGACTTCAATATCTGGGACGGGCGCCGTCATCCGATGCGCCTGCGCCATCCGTCCGGTGTGGGGAGATTTTCATCCCGCGCCTGCAGCCCGGCGCGGCCTACAAGTATGAAATCCTCGGTGCCCACGGGATTCTGCCGCTCAAGGCCGACCCCATGGCCCTGGCCACGCAGTTGCCGCCGGATACTGCGTCCAAGGTCGCTTCGCCGCTGCAGGTCGACTGGCAGGACCACGACTGGATGCAATCGCGCAGCGAGCGACAAAGCCTAGCGCACCCTTGTCGATCTACGAGTTTGCATGCCGGTTCCTGGCAGTGCGAGCTGGATGAAGTCGGCGAGGTGTCCCGCCAGTACAGTTGGCGCGAGCTGACCGAGCGGTTGATCCCTTATGTACAGCAGTTGGGCTTCACCCATATCGAACTGATGCCGATCATGGAGCACCCGTTCGGCGGCTCATGGGGTTATCAAGCGCTGTCGCAATTTGCCCCGACGGCACGTTTCGGCTCGCCGGAGGATTTTCGCGTTTTTCGTCAACGCCTGCCATCAGGCCGACATCGGCGTGATCCTGGATTGGGTGCCGGCGCATTTTCCCACCGACACCCACGGCCTGGCGCAATTCGACGGCACCGCGCTGTACGAATACGCCAACCCGCTGGAAGGCTTCCACCAGGATTGGGACACCTGATCTACAACCTCGGCCGCACCGAAGTCCACGGCTTCATGCTGGCGTCGGCGTTGCACTGGCTCAAGCATTTCCATATCGATGGCCTGCGGGTGGATGCGGTGGCCTCGATGCTGTACCGCGACTATTCGCGCAAGGCCGGTGAATGGGTACCCAACCGCCACGGCGGGCGGGAAAACCTTGAGGCCATCGACTTCCTGCGCCACCTCAACGATGTCGTTGCCCTTGAGGCTCCGGCGCGCTGGTGATCGCCGAGGAGTCCACCGCATGGCCGGGCGTAAGCCAGCCGACCCAACAGGGCGGCCTGGGCTTCAACTACAAGTGGAACATGGGCTGGATGCACGATTCGCTGCACTACATCCAGCAGGACCCGGTGTACCGTGCCCATCACCACAACGAGCTGAGTTTCGGCCTGGTGTATGCCTGGTCCGAGCGTTTTATCCTGCCGATTTCCCACGATGAAGTGGTGCACGGCAAACACTCGTTGATCGACAAGATGCCCGGCGACCGCTGGCAGAAATTTGCCAACCTGCGGGCGTACCTGAGCTTCATGTGGATGCACCCGGGCAAGAAGCTGCTGTTCATGGGCTGCGAGTTCGGCCAATGGCGCGAGTGGAACCACGATCAGCAACTGGACTGGTACCTGCTGCAATACCCCGAACACCGGGGCGTGCAGAAACTGGTGGGCGACCTCAACCGTCTGTACCGCGAAGAGCCGGCGCTGCATGACCAGGACGACGCACCACAGGGCTTCCAGTGGTTGATTGGGGATGACGCGATCAACAGCGTCTACGCCTGGTTGCGCTGGAGCAAGGATGGCAGGCCGGTGCTGGTGGTGGCCAACTTCACGCCGGTGCCGCGTGAGGCCTACAAGGTCGGCGTGCCGTTTGCCGGGCGCTGGAGCGAGGTGATCAACAGCGATGCCGACACCTATGCCGGTTCCAACTTCGGCAACGGTGGCGGGGCGTTTACGGAGGAGGAGCCCAGGCATGGGCAGCCGTTGTCGCTGTCGTTGAACCTGCCGCCATTGGGCGTGCTGATCCTGCGACCGGACGCCTGATTTCCAGCCGATGAAGACCCCATGTGGGAGCGGACTTGCTCGCGAATGCGCAGTACCAGTGCCAGATTTTTTGGCTGACACACTGCATTCGCGAGCAAGCCCGCTCCCACAGTGGGGATGTGTTGTGGCTTAGAAGTCGACCCTTATGCCAATCGTGCCTTTTTCGCCCATTCAGCTGATTACTGTCCAGATTGCTGTTGTACCCCACCTCGCCATACACACTGACCGTACTCGATACCTGCAGCGTTGCCCCGGTGCTGACGTCCAGCGTGGTGGACTTCTGTTCGGTGTTGATGTCCGTGCTGTTATTGAACGTGACGGTGTTATTCCCGGCGCTGGCGTGCCACACGTTGGTACGCACATAAGGCAGCAGGGGCATGCCGCTCACGCTGTAGCTGCCCTTGAGGCGGACACCGAGACGAGTGACGACGTTAGTGTCGGCGCGGAATGAGACATCCGAGATTCCGTCATTCTGGCTGTCCACATAGCTTCGATCGACAATCACCTGGGCCTGCGGCTCGACCTCCCACTGTTCAGACACCGCAAACGGCATTCCCACCTCCACAGACCCCAGCACGTTGTGGCCCTTGGTTGGGAGTTTGACGCCCCGGTCGGATTCACTGTGGCCATCGAACCGCGTGCCCATCAGCACGACATCGATATAGGCGCGGTTGGCGCCGATGAGCCTCCAATACGCGCCCAGGCTGTCACCGCGCAGGGTGGTGTTGCCGGCGCCCTTGCCCTGAAAACCGCCATTGAAACCCGCCACATTGCCGGTCAGGCGGCTGTGGCCGACAAAGAAGCCGAAGCGTTGGGTCAGGCCAGCGTCGTTGGTCCAGGCATACAGGTCAGTGCCAACCTGGAAACCGGACAGGGAGCTGTCCAGCGACGGGCTGACGGTGCCGGCGAATGATTGCCGCGTGCTGCTGCCATACACCCGGCCCCAACCGGCCGCTAGTGCACCAGGTTGGCGTTGCAGGCTTTGGTCGCCCATGCGTTCGTGGTAGGTGCCCAGCATGCCCTGGACCATCTGCTGCACGGCGGGAAACAACACGGCATACACCGGGACTTCCGGGCGATAGATGGGTATGGGTTCTTCTCCCGGGAAAATCCCCGGGAGGTCCGGCGTGCCATCGGCGGGGACGGGGGGGAGAATGCCCACTGGGTCGTCAGGATCCTCAGGGTTGGGCAGCGGCGGCGCCACCACCGAGGACCGCAGGAACCAGTTTTGCCCGGTGCCCGGCGTTACGCCTCCTTTGAACAGGTAGTACTCATAGGCGCCTGCGGAAACGGATCCACCGCGCAGGGTAAACGCCAGGTCGCTGCTCGTGGCACCGTTAAGCGCTTCAACCACCTGGATGCCGTTCTGCAGCGTCATGGCGCCGGGGCCGGCAAGGTTGGTGACGGTGATGGTAGTGCCGCCTTGCAGCGTGCCCTGGCTGACTACCAGCTTGTCACTGGCCGAGCCGTCGGCGCCGAGTACCGATTGCAGCGCCAGTTCGCCACCATTGCCGGTGTAGTTGCCGTTGACCGTCAGGCTGTCGGTGGCGCTGGAACTGCCGGTGGTCATGTCGATCAGGCCGCCGTTGTTCAGGTTGGCTGGTTGCCCGGCCGTGAAGGGGCTGATGCTGCCCTGTGTTACCTGCAGGGCGGCGCTGCCAAAAATATTCAGGGTACCGGTGGCCGTAGCGCTGTCACCGAGCTTGAAGTCGCCGCCCAGGGTCAGGCGCGAATTGTTGTCCAGGTTGACGGTTTCCCAGTTGACATAGCGGGTTGGCGTGGCGGATCGGGTGTTGTCGAAGGTCAGGGTGTCGTTACCCAAACCACCATCCAGAAGTGGTGTGGAGGCCAGGGTGGTTTCGGTCAGGTTGAGCAGGAAACCCCTGTCAGCGCCATCACCCATGAGGATTTCCTTATGGATCAGACCGCCGCCTTCCCAAGTGAACTCATCGTTGCCAAAGCTGGCGAGGAATCTGCCCACTTATTTCCCCTCCGCTGACTTTGATGATGTCGTCGCCGCCGCTGACGCTGATGTTGCCACCAACCGTTCCTCCGGAAACCAGGATGGTGTCGTTTCCGAAGCCAGTAACGAGGTTGCCGATGATCGCTCCACCCCGCAGGTCAAACAGGTTGTTGTCGAGCTTCATGTCGACCCGTCCGATGCTGCCACCGGTCATCAGCGCTACATCTCCATCTTCAAAAGCGCCGACAATCCTGCCACTGCTCATGGTGAACTCGTCACGGCCGTCGCCCTGAGCCAGTGAGGCGACGGTGCCACCGCTCTGGAAGTACTGGTCTACCCCGTCACCCTGAGAGATTGCACCGGAGCTGCCGCCGCTGATTTGCGCAATATCACCGCCCGCGCCTTGCGTCACCGTGCCGGAGATATTGCCATTGAACAGTTGGAAAATATTTCTTCCGTCACCTTGATTGATCGCACCGTTGATCGCGCCGGAATCCATCGTGACCCGATCATCTCCCGCGCCATAAGTCACGTTGCCGACGATGATGCCGGTGCCGCCGACGGGGAACTCAAGGATGTTGCTTCCTTGTAAATCCGTCAGCGCGCCAGCACTGCCATCGCTGCACAGGGTGGTGTCGTTGCCTGCGGTTATGACCAAACGTACAGGCGGCCTGCGCGGGGAGAGGCCAATTGAGCAACAGCGTCGTCACGCTGCAGACGCTCAGATACGTCACTGATGAAAACCGCGTGCTCATGATTCGCCCTCCCTGCAAGCCGGTGTTCCAAGCTAGCCACACAGAGAGAGCGTTCGCTACTGTCAGAAGTTACAGGTATAGACGAGTGGGTGCGCCTACAAAAACACAATCTCATAGGCTCGCGCATGCGCTCCAGCAGCACCTGCGCCAGGATCGGCGCCAGGCCGATTTCCGGGTCGCCTGCCAGTTGGCTGGCATAGGCGTGGGCGGCGTGCAGCTTGCGGGCGACGCTCCAGGTGTCGAGCCGCACCTTGCGCGCGCGCTGCCAGGGGATGGCGGCGGTTTCCCGAAGCGGCCAGTGCCACGCCCAGATCGGCAGTTCGTGCAAGCGCACGCCCTTGACTGCGCAGGCTTTGGCAGCGGCACGGCCGACGGCGTCGTGGTCGTCATTGCCGTCGTTGCGCCAGGTGGTGAACACCACGTCGCCGGGTTGCAGGTAGCGCGCAATGAACTGGCTCATTTGCTGTTCCCGCGCGGCCAGGGCGTTGTCGGCGAAACCGCCGCGGATCCATTTCAGGCTGTGCAGGGGCACGCCCAGGCGGCGCAGGGCTTCGACACTTTCCTGGGGCCGCACCACGCTCAAGCGTTTGGCCGGCCACACGGCAGACCCCGGATGGCTGGCGCTGCCGTCGGTGATGGAGATCAGTTGCAGGGAGTATTCAAGGGTGCTGAGCAATTGCAGCAGACCGCCGCAGGCGATCACTTCATCGCCGGGATGCGGGGCGATGATCACCACGCGGGCGCCCTTGGGCACCAGGGTTGCGGGGTTGATGGCAGGGATTTGCGCGAGTTGCGGGGCGCTGTTCCAGATTTGCGCGGGGCCCCGGCGGTTGTCACTTAACAGTGCAGGCTTCATGGGTGTCACGTCCTTGTTTATCGGTGGTGCAGGCCGTACCCCGTTGACGGGACGGCTCTTGTGGTACGCGAGCGTCAGGTACTGCACGCTCGCGGCGCGACGGCGTTCCAACCCTGGATTGCCGTGCAAGGAACAGTGATGATAGTTATGAATTGCCGCTTTAACACCGCCGGGTGTCGCAATTTTTTCAGGAGGCCTGCATCAGGCTCTTCAGGTAATCACCGAAGCCGCCCTGGGCGCGACAATCCAGGCGGGCACTGGTAATCACCTGGGGCGAGTGGCTCCAGGCAATGGAAGCCCCGCAGCGCTCCAACTGGCGCACCAGCTCCACGTCTTCATGGCAGGGCAGGGGCTCGAAACCGCCGGCCCGCACGTAGGCGCCGGCACTGACGCCCAGGTTGGCGCCGTGGATATGCCGATGCCCGTCCCGGGCGGTGTAGGCCTGGTGATAACGGATCTGCGCCGCCGGGTCGAAGCCCTCGCTCCAGGCGTCCACCGTCACCGTGCCGCACACCGCATCCACGCCCAGGGCCAGTTGCGCCACCAGCCAATCGGGAGCGACGCGGCTGTCGGCGTCGGTGCAGGAAATCCAGCGCGCGCCGTTATTAAGCAGGTGCCGCGCACCCACGCCGCGCACGTGGCCCACGTTTCGCGCCTGCACTTCCAGGCTGTGCACCTGGTATTCGCGGGCGATCATGGCGCTGCGGTCGCTGCAGCTGTCGAGCACTGTCAGAATCTGCACCTCTTCACCCAGCAGGCCCGGATGACTGGCGGCGACCATCGCAGCCTTCAGGCATTCGGGCAGCAGTTTTTCTTCGTTATGCACGGGTATCAGGATGCCGATCATCGCAGTCCCTCCAGGGTCGCAACCGTGGTGCCGTCGCGGCTCCATAAATCCAGTAGAAAATCGCTTTCGTGATGCTGCGCCAGATGCGGCATGCCCAGGCGCTGGCCGAGGCGCGCATGCACCTGTTCGGCGGTCTGCGGGCAGCCTTCGATGATCGGGCGCCAGTGGCAGGCGAGGATTTGTCCATCAGGCGTCAGGGAGGCGAGCGCGCGATCGATCAGCCCATCGAAATCCTTCGGGTCCAGGTAGTAGCAAAGCTCGCTGAGCACGATCAGCTCGAAGGTTTCGCGGGGCCATTGCTGCGGCAGGCGGCTCTGCTGCACGGTGGCATGGCTGAAACCCCGCAGCCGCGCCTGTGCCAGGCTGACCGCCGCTTGCGCCGTGTCACAGCAGAGCAGGCGGTCACAGCGCGGGGCCAGCTCGAAGCTCAGCTCGCCGTTGGCGCAGCCGGGTTCAAAAGATCGAGGCATAGCGCGGCCGGGTCAGCAGCGCCAGGGTCAGGGGCCCGCTTGCGCTGTTCATACCAGCGTTGCCGAAAGGCCCAAGGGTCGTCGTTGCCGGCAAACAGCTCGTCGAAATAGGGCGTGGCGACACTCATACGAACACCACTTCAAAAGGTTGCAGCAGGCGCTCCAGCACATAGGGCGCGAGCACCGGCGGCAGGCCGATCTGCGGGTCGCCTTCCAACTGGCTGGCGAAGGCATGGATGGCGTGCCGTTTACGGGCCACGGCTTCAGGTGTCAGGAGAATTTTACGAGCGCGATCCCAGGGCACCTGGCTGTCTTCCGGGGTTGCCCAATGCCAGGTCCAAACGGGCAACTCCAGCAAGGTTGCGCCCACCGCCCGGGTCGCCTTGGCACTGGCACGGCCCACGGCCTCGTGGTCGCAATGGCCGTCTTCGCGCCAGGTGGTGAAGACCACGTCGCCGGGCTTGAGGTAACGCTCGATAAAGCGGCTCAGGTCTTCTTCACCTGTGGCGACCTGGCTGTCGCTGAACCCGGCCCGCAACCATTTCAGGCTGTGCAACGGCAATCCCAGTCGGTGCAGGGCCTGCGCCGACTCTTGCGGCCGCACCACGCTCAGGCGTTCCACCGGCCAGCGGCGCGAAGCCGGGATGACTGGCGCTGCCGTCAGTGACGGAGATCAGCAGGATAGGGCGATCCAGCGCGGCAAGGCCTTGCAGCAGGCCGCCGCAGCCCAGGACTTCGTCATCCGGGTGTGGCGCGATGATCACGGCGCGGCTGCCTTCAGGCACCAGTTCGGCAATGTCTACGCAAGGCAGCTCGGCCAGTCGCGACGAGCTTTGCCACACATGCAAGGGCGTGCCCTGGCCGACGATTGGATTGATCTTCATAGTTCCCATCTCCCTGGGCCGCTCATCGGCGACTTGTTGACCAAGGGCGGCCAGGTCGCGCTCGGCGTGACTTTGCCGCAGGTACACCGGCAAGTCGGCCATCAACTGGGCAAAATGCGGATCCTTGCAATACGGCCCGGCGCCCAGTGCTCGGCCGACATGGTGAATCACCTGGTCGACGGTTTCTTCGATACAGGCCCGTGCCTGTTGTGCCAACAGCCGGGCATCTGCCTTGGGCTGCCGGTCGATATGGGTGGCGCTGTCGCGCAGCACACAGGCCGCGCTGTGCAAGGCACTGTCGACGCTGCCAAGGTGCGCCAGGGCGTGGGGCTCCGGGCGTTTTGCACACTGCTCGCGCAAGGCCTCCGCCAGGCGTTGTGCCGCGCCGTACCAGCAGGCGGCGATGCCGATGCCGCCTTGCCAGAAGCCGGGGCGCGCCAAATAGTCCCCAGGCTTGCCGATGGCCAGGCCAACGGCGTCCTGGAAAAGCACTTCAACACTGCCGGTAGCGGCCATGCCCACGGCGGCCCAGCCCTCATCGGTGACGGTTACGCCGGGCTGGTGCATTTGCACTGCAACCAGTTGCTGGCGATCCTCTTCATCCCACGCCGTGAGCAAGCCGTGGCTGACCACCGCCGCGCCCGAGCACCAGGCCTTGCGGCCCTCCAGCCGCACACGTTGGCCGTCACGCCGGATCCGCACCTTGGCGGTGGGCGGTTCGGCCGCCCACATGCCCCACGTGCTGCCAACCGGCGGCAAGGGGCTGTCGAGTTCAGCGATGATCGCCAGGGCGTCTGTGTGGCCTTCAAACAACTTGCACAACCGCAGGTCATGGCCGGCGACTTGCGCCAGCCGGCTGAAGCGTTCCAACGTTTGCCCGCTGCCCGGCAAGGGCAACTGGTCCAGGCCTTCCTCCACCAATGCCCTCAGCGCAGCGCCAAGGGCCTGGGTGTCCGGGTAATCCCGGTAGCCGCGAAGAAACTCATGCAAGGCCATGTCACACCTCGTCCTCATGCTGCAGCTCAAACAGCAGCAGCGAACGCCCGGTGACCGCATATTCGTGATCGAAATCGAAGCGTTCCTGGCCACGCACTGCCGGCTGGTTGGTGTCGAGCATGCAGGTCCAGAAGCCGCCATCCGGCACCGGTGGCAGGCGGAAATTGACCATGTCGTGGTGGGCATTGACCACCAGCAACAATGTGGCATCGGCCCCCGGGCGGCGAATCCCGGTTTCCTGGGCGCGGCCATCCATCAGCATGCCCAGGCAACGGCCATGGCTGTCCTGCCATTGCTCGATGGTCATTTCATCGCCGCTCGGCGCGAGCCAGGTGACATCCTTGACCCCGATATCTTCGTTGTAGTCGCCCACCAGGAAGCGCCCGCGACGCAGGATCGGGTACGCCAGGCGCAACTTGATCAGGCGCTTGACGAACTTGAGCAGGGCCTTGCCGTCTTCATCCAGTTCCCAATTGATCCAGCCGATCTCACTGTCCTGGCAGTAGGCGTTGTTGTTGCCGTGCTGGGTCCGGGCGAACTCGTCACCGGCCACCAGCATTGGCGTGCCCTGGGCCAGCAGCAGGGTGGCGAAGAAATTGCGCATCTGGCGCAGGCGCAGCGCGTTGATTTCCGGGTCGTCGGTAGGGCCTTCGACACCGTGGTTCCACGACAGGTTGTTGTTGCTGCCGTCCTGGTTGTTCTCGTCGTTGGCTTCGTTGTGTTTGTCGTTGTAGGACACCAGGTCGTGCAGGGTGAAACCGTCGTGGGCGGTGATGAAGTTCACCGAGCTGTACGGCCGGCGGCCGCGCTGGTTGAACATCTCGCCCGAGGCGGTCATGCGTCCGGCAAAGTCGGCCAGTTGGCCGTCGTCACCTTTCCAGAACGAGCGCACGGTGTCGCGGAAACGGTCGTTCCATTCCACCCAGCCCGGCGGGAAACCGCCGACCTGATAGCCGCCGGGGCCACAGTCCCACGGCTCGGCAATCATTTTCACCTGGCGCAGCACCGGGTCCTGGCGGCAGGCCACGAGGAAGCTGTGGCGCTCGTCGAAACCGTCGCGGTAGCGGCCAAGGATGGTTGCCAGGTCGAAGCGGAAGCCGTCGACATGCATCTCGGTCGCCCAGTAGCGCAACGAGTCGGTGACCATTTGCAGCACGCACGGGTGGCTCAGGTCGAGGGTGTTGCCGGTGCCGGAATCGTTGATGTAGAAGCGCTTGTCATCGGGCATCAGGCGGTAGTACGAGGCGTTGTCGATGCCGCGCATGGACAGCGTCGGGCCTTGCTCGTTGCCTTCGGCGGTGTGGTTGTAGACCACGTCCAGGATCACTTCCAGCTTGGCTCGTGCAGGTGCGCGACCATTTCCTTGAACTCGGCGATCTTGCCGCTGGCCAGGTAGCGCGGGTCCGGAGCAAAGAAGGCGATGCTGTTGTAGCCCCAGTTAGTTGGTCATGCCTTTTTGCAGCAGGTGCTGGTCGTTGACGAAGGCGTGCACCGGCAGCAACTCGACCGATGACACACCCAACTGGCGAATGTGCTTGAGCACATCGTCGACCATCAGCCCGGCGCAGGTGCCGCGCACTTCCTCAGGCACCGAAGGGTGGCGCATGGTGATGCCGCGCAGGTGGGTTTCATAAATGATCGTGCGATCCCACGGCGTGCGCACTGGCTGGTCGTTGCCCCAGGTGTGGGGCCGGGGTCGATGACTTTGCACCTTGGGCACGAAGGGCGCGCTGTCGCGTTCGTCGAAACTGAGGGTCGGCGTCCGGATGGCCGATGGTGTAGCCAAACAGGGCCTCGGACCATTTGAGCTCGCCCACCAGCTGTTTGGCGTAGGGGTCGATCAGCAATTTGTTGTGGTTGAAGCGATGACCGTTGGCCGGGTCATAGGGACCGTACACGCGGTAGCCGTAGATCAGCCCGGGGTGGGCGTCGGGCAGGTAGCCGTGGAAGGTCTCGTCGGTGTATTCCGGCAGTTCGATGCGCTCCAGCTCGACTTCGCCGCTGTCGTCGAAGATGCACAGTTCGACTTTGGTGGCGTTGGCCGAGAACAGCGCAAAGTTGACCCCCAGACCGTCCCAGGTCGCGCCGAGAGGGAAGGGCAAACCTTCACGAATCCGCGACGGCTCTGTTTTCCGGCGTCGAGTTGGGCTTGTTGGGTTTGCTCATTGAGATGCTCCTGCCAAAAGGGTTTTTCCGGGGCCGAACGGGGCCATTCCGGCATGATGCCGGGTAGATATCGGTAGTTGGATAGCCTCCTGCGGTGCGGGCGCACCTGCAGGAGATCTTTGGGTCAGGGGCCTTGGGGCTTCTTCGCAGCAGGCTTCTTCGCCGCCGGCACTGCGCTTGGCTTGGCTTGCCGGTTTGGGCGCTGCCGCTGCGGGCTTGGCTTTTTGGCTTGGCCTTGGCGGCGGCCTTCGGTGCCTTGGATGGCGTCAGCGATTCGGCTTCCGCCAGTTTGCGCGCCATTTCCCAGTGTCGTGCGTCCTCGCCATGGGGTTTACCTTCAGATTCCCAGATCTGATGTGCCAGTTCGCGGATGCGTTTGTCTTCAGTACTCATCGCAATGCTCCTCACAGAAAATTTCAGCTTTCTTGAATCATCAGGATTGATAAAGACATTGACCGGGAAATCCCCCAGGGCAGCGCTGATCATGAGCTCCTTGTTTGGTGTGACTGCGCCTGTTCGGAAAAGTCCCTTCCAATTTTTGGGTTGGAGCGGCGAACGGTAATCGGACCCGGGTATCGCCCCAAATCTGCGCGTTGATCAGGGGATACACACCGTTTTCAAGCAGCCGGTGAGGCCAGCGTGGCACCATCACCAGCAGCTGTTTTGCCCTGGTATTCCGCGTAGAAAGCGACCACCCGCTCGGCGTGTTCGCCCCACCACTTCCAGAGGCTCGTACGTGCCCTGGCGAAACAGTTGCGGATGCGCCTTGCGCAACCCCAGGACCTGGCTGATCAACGCCTGTTTTTATACGCCCGTCATGCCCAGTTGAACATCAGCTCGCCGATGTCCGGCGGCGTGTGCAGCCCCTTTGCCGTGCGGGGTAGTTCCACGGGGCGGCGGTTGTCAAGGGTCCACCAATGTGAAAGTCCCAGAACTCATCGCCCTGGTACAGGTCCGGCACGCCCGGCACGGTGAGGCGAAGCAAGGATTGCGCCAGCCCGTTGAGCGCGCCGGCCGGGGCGATGGCCTGGGCGGCCTCGCCGATGGCATCGCGCAGGGTCTTGCCGGCGTCCTCCAGCAGCAGCCGTGACAGGAACGCTTCGACACCTTGCTCGTACAACTCGTTGGGTGCGCTCCAGCTGCTGTTGAGCTTGGCTTCACGCAGGGCTTTCCTGCCACTGCCACAGGCGCTGGTGATAGTCCGCCAGGCCCTCGGTATCGTCGCGGTGCAGGTCCAGCGGCCAACTGCCAGCAGCACCTGATAGAGGATCAGTTCGTCACCCGCGTACGGCGTGTTGGCATCGCTGCGCAGGCGGGCGGCGAGGGGGCGCCATTGCTCCACCTGCTCGGCATACCAGTCGGCGGCCTCGCTGAGCACGGCCAGGCGCGCACGGGTATCTTCGCCGCGCTTGTGGTCGTGGGTGGCGGTGGCCAGCCAGGTTGTCGGGGAAGGTGCGCAGTCCGTTCTGGTTGACCGCGTG